>JBBBDQ010002378.1:1530000-1603885 GCA_037127315.1 Ascarosepion bandense
CCGAAATCACGCGTTGGGTCGTGTCAAATTTAACTCCACAAAACAACAAACAAAACAACATAAACTTCCCCACATATCGTTAACCACCCAATAATCTACAACAATTCAAAGCCCTTTTATCTTTTTTTTTTTTTTTAATGTTCCTCCTTCGCTTTTCTGGGGGCTTTTTATTCCCACTTTCTTTCACGTTTAACTTTTTTCTTTCATCTTTATTTTGTCTTGTTTTTCTTTCTTTTCTCTTTTTCATCTTTTTTTCTTTGTTTTCCTTTTCCCTTGTATTTCATTACACTTTTTTCCTTCGTTTTGAAGAAGACTCATTTTCCATCCTTCTTTTTTCTTTTTTTTTTTTTTCTTCCACTGATTCATTTTCCTCTTGGCGATCTCTTTTTAATTTTCTCTGCTTCTTCTTCCACATTTTCAATACACGTCTGAAATTTTTTTTACGTTTTAAGCCAAACTCATTTTCATGACATTTCTTTTTCTCCTTCATTCTTTCTTGGTTTTTTACTCTCTCACTCTGTTTCTTCTTTCAAAACATACATCTGAGAATTTAATCTTCTTTAAAGAATATTCATTTTCATCTTTATTTTTATTTTTCTTCATCTTCTGTTTCTTATTCATTTTCTTCATTTCTCTATCTTTTTCTTTTTTTTAATCCCCCGGCTTTCTCATTCATCATATACGTCTGAGATCTATCATCTCCTTTAAAAGAAATCCATTATTATTATTATTATTATTATTATTATTATTATTATTATTATTATTATTATTATTATTTATTTATTTATTTATTTATTTGTTTGTTTATTTTATTCTTCTTCCTTTTTATCATTTTATCTCGCTCTTGTTACACATTCACCTCATTTTAAAGAAATCTCATTTTTCTTTCCAAGTTCTTTTTTTTTCTTCTTCTTCATTTTTCTTCGGCTTTATTCTTTCTTTTTCTTTCCCTCTTCTTGCACATTCACCACATACTTCTGAGATTTTTCATTACGTTTTGAAGAAGACTCATTTTCTATCCTTCTTTCTTTTTTTTCTTCCACTCATTCATTTTCCTCTTGGCGATTTGTTTTTAATTTTCTCTGCTTCTTCTTCCTCAATCACAACATACGTCTGACAATTTTTTTACGTTTTAAGCCAAACTCATTTTCATGACATTTCTTTTTCTCCTTCATTCTTTCTTGTTCCTTATTCTCTCTCACTCTGTTTCCTCTTTCAAAACATACATCTGAAATTTTCATCTTGTTTTAAAGAAAACTTAATTTCACATCCTTTTTCTTTCCATCCTTATTCTTCTTAATTTTCTTCATAGCTTTTCTTTTTATTAATATTATCATCATTATTATTTTTTCCTTCTTTTCCCTTTCTCTGTCGTGTCTTTCTTTATCTACTTTATCATTATTTTTTTCTTTTTTTCTCCTACACTTTCTTCTTATTCTTCTTCACCTCTTACTTTTCCTTTTTTTCTCTCCTTTTCTTTTCTCTCTCCTCATCTCTTGATTCTTTTTCTCTTCCTTTTGCATATTCATTCACCTCATGTCTTTTCCCATAATTTTTACTTCTTTTTATAATCTTTTTATTGCCCCTGTTTTTCACATACTTTTCTAACTGTAAATTCAACAATTTCTCCCCCACCCCAGTTACCCCTAACTCCACCATTTTATTTTACAGTTCAGGCCTTTAACGATGACACGCAGGATTTTGCTAATAATTGCCCAATAAATAGAGGTTAGATGGGTGCAGTGTTTTTCCACGAAGTTTTAGGAGAACGCAGATTTGAAGAACCTTTAAATTGTTTCTCTTTAAGTAAAAAATTAATCTTCTCAGACAAGAGATAAAAACGGCTACAATATTTTCATTAATATCTTTTAGTAGTAAAGGAGAAAATTCATAGGTTTTTCTATTTAAATTTCTCGATTAATGATAAATTTTAACAATCTTTGAATAATCATCTTAATTAACCAGAACTACAAAATACGCGTGAAAATTTTCCTGTTTAAATATTTGAATTTAACATATTTGACAAAGTACAAATGAAAATATTTCAAACTGACAAGCTTTTCCATTTCACAGAAGCAGACGCTAAACACAAGAGCTTTAGCGAAACTCTTTGAACTTAACATATTTGACAAAGTATTGCAATAAGCATCATAAGAATGAATGCAGTTTGTTATTTGAAGAAATAAGAGAGTACAAATGAAAATATTTCAAACTGACAAGCTTTTCCATTTCACTGAAGCAGACGTTAAACACAAGAGCTTTAGCGAAACTCTTTGAACTTAACATATTTGACAAAGTATTGCAATAAGCATCATAAGAATGAATGCAGTTTGTTATTTGAAGAAATAAGAGAGTACAAATGAAAATATTTCAAACTGACAAGCTTTTCCATTTCACTGAAGCAGACGTTAAACACAAGAGCTTTAGCGAAACTCTTTGAACTTAACATATTTGACAAAGTATTGCAATAAGCATCATAAGAATGAATGCAGTTTGTTATTTGAAGAAATAAGAGAGTACAAATGAAAATATTTCAAACTGACAAGCTTTTCCATTTCACTGAAGCAGACGTTAAACACAAGAGCTTTAGCGAAACTCTATCTTCTTTCCTTTTCAATGAAACTGAACATCATCTCTTACAAGATTATTTTATTTTTTCTAGGTATCGGCAAGGCGTAACGTACGTGCTAGCTAACTAAAGAAAGAAGAAACCAAAAGAATCATAATATTCACCCAGATTTGCTAAATCAAATGAAAATGCGTTCAAAAAATATAGGAGGTGCGTCAGAAAACAATATATACTTATACTTAGATATATATTTATACTTAGATAAACCTGTCTCGTCGCCAGGAGCTTCATAATACGCCGACTGAACCTCTACAGAGGAGTAACCTCCACCTAAATGAGGCGTACTAAGTATGACAATAAACTGCATTCAGCAGCAAGGCCTCTAATTAGAAGGTTTTCGGGATCATAAAACCACATCTAAATTGCTGTTGTTTCCAGATCCACTCTGACTCGGGGTGGTAGCACCTGCTAGGAACCCAGGTATGGGCAAATAGTTAACCCCTCTCCAACTGGGGTCAAAAAACTATGAAAGTATAAAAATAGATTTTTAAAGTGAAAAAAAAAACCAGTAATACTTTTTGGAGAAGAAAATATGACCAGCAATATATTTATGAAGAAAAAGTATTACCAACAATACATTTTTGAAGAAAAAAATATCAACAGCAATATATTTTTGAAGAAAATATATATACCAGTAACTCACCCAAAACCCTCTATACAAAACTATGTCAATGAAACCTTATTTACACACTGATTCTTCTACGAAAAATACATATTATATTCATACGAATCTATTATAAAAAAAAAATCTTGTCGGCATTAAATAACCCACTGAGGTTGATATATTTTTTATATATAATCGTATCGCCCCAAGCAAGGCTTTTTACTGCCACTGTTATGCAGGGGGTTACATAGAAGGAAAGTTATGAGAAAGAGTGACAGGTTATAGGAGGTGTCAGGAAGTGGGTAAAAGAAGGATGAGAATACTGATGAGAGAGGAGTGGACGGAGAATGAGAGAGAGGATGCAGGCTAGTGAAATAGGAGATTATTGACTTTACATTTAAATTCTTGGAGATTGTAGCTGTCGGGGAAGCAAGTAAATGGAAGGGAATTCCACAGACGGGAAGTGCGAGAAAGAAGCTGCTGGAGTAGAATTTGTGTTTGCATTTTATTGGTTTCAAAGTAAAAGGGTGGGACCTAGTTGCTAATCTTGTGACTGGAGTAAATTTATATATAGTGGGGCACCAATGAACTAAGTTCATCGGGGCAGAAGCCGTGAAAGTATTTCTAGAAGAGACAGAAGGAAGCCACATTGACCCGGTGAGAAAGTGACTGTATCCGAACTGCGAAGTTGGGATCAATCACATTACTGGTTCTCCGTTGGATTTTGTCAAGGACCCCTAAGTGGATAGCAGGGTCGCCCGACCATATATGGCTGCAGTATTCAATGCACGGGCGGATGGTAGATTTGTATATATGCAAGATTGTTTCAGACGGGAAAAACTTCCGGGCCCTACGCAGAGAACCGACCTTCTTAGCATCGGATTTAGCTATGGATTCTATGTAGTCATTCCATTTGAGTTCTGTTGTGGCGCAGTGTTTTACTTTCAGGGACACTAGCCGGATCTATGCTAATGGTGGGTAGGAGCGATTGTCTGTGATGGTTAATAGATAGTAGCTTCGTTTTGGAAGCATTAACATTCACGAATCATTTCTTACCTCAGTCCACCACAGAGTGGTGATTCTTTACATGCTCGGCAGCAAGGTTTGCATTGTCAACCTCGGAAGATTTTTGATCGAGGCGAGAGTAAACCGTGGTGTCGTCAGCGTAGATTCCTACTTGGGATCTTGTTAAATCAGGGAGATCGTTAATGTAGATAAGGAAAAGCGTAGAATCTAGAATATAATCTTGAGGGACACCTGCGTTCTTCTGATAGTATTGAGAGACATGTTCGTTCAATACTACTTTCATTGTGTGATTTGGATGACTGCATTAGGCCAAACAATTTTCCAGTTATACGATAGCCCTGCAGCTTGCATAGAAAACCAGCATGCCAGACTCTGCCAAACGCTTTGGAAATATCTAGGGCAACAGTTCGGTCTTCGCCGTTCTTGTCGAGTGTATATACTCAGTGATGGTCGTGAGCATATCGACCTGGTGAAGCGGAAATCATACTATTTGTCAGTGAAGAGTCCGTGGGCTGTGAGACGTAGTACTACCTCGGCGTTGATGATTTCTTCGGACACGTTGCCAAAAATCGGTAGGAGGCTGACAGGGCCTGTCCAGTGTCGAGTTGGTGGAGAATCTACGAGCAAAGCACTCAGACGTCTGTTGTAGAGGTGAGGACCACAAATTCATTAATTAGAGGAGGATTGAGGGTTTGCTATTGTTTAGTACACTTTTGCAGAGTCTCCAGTAGTCTTTGGAACCGAACTTACGGGATGCTATGCGTTGCTTCATTCTGGCTGCAAACAGCAGCTTAGCTTCTTTAAGTATCCTCTTGCTGTCATTGCGAGCAGAGGCAAAGAGACGCCTGTTATGGTCCGACGAGTGACTCCGATAAAGCTGAAAGAAATGATTTCGATGAGCAATGGCGACCGAGCAAGCGAGGGAGAACCAAGGGGACAAATGGGGTTTAAGTTTCACCTTCCTGGCTGGGATGAAAGCATCGATGTCAGCCTTAACCCAAGAAGAGACCTCAGCCGCACAGTCCTCAACGGGAAGACAAAAGACTTTGTTCCAAAAGACGTCACATGGGGAATTCCAGAACGAGTCCCAATCGGCTCTTTGGTAGCAGTAAGATATTCTGCTAGTCTGAGGTTTTTGGGTGGAGTGGGAGTGGAAGGTGATGTTAACGGAAACCACCGCATGGTCAGAGTTTCCGAGGGGGCAGATATGCCGTAAAACAAAAAGAACCGAACCTTAAATAAACACTAAAAAACATTTCAAGTCAATTCAATATGACAGCCATTACATTCACGGTCTCTATGCGGCTGCTGAAATAGTTAGATGTGTTGGTCAGGTGTCTTTTATTCATGATGGCTGTGACCTCTTCCTCGATAGCAGCCATCAGCGTGTTCTTGGTATTGTGAGAATCCTTGATGGTTTTCATCTCAACGATTCCACAGACGTAATAGTTCAGAGGTTTAAATCAAAAGAGCTAGAAAATCTTGATGGAGGGAACATGACCGTGAAAATATACGGCCAGACATTTCTGAGTATTGCTGGTTGGGTAATAGGGGCCAGTGACATAAAAGAGTCTAGCCGACAAAGTAATAAGGTACAGAGTATAGCCGGCTGAACGAGAGCTAACATCGTCTTGCTAGCCTGGTGAGAGTTAACATACACTTTCTGGTTGGGTGAGAGCCAACAAAGACTTACAGGCTCAGTGAGTGAGAATATAAATAAGTGATCTGGCTGGATAAGAATGAACAGGCTCTTGCCGGTTGGGTGAGAGGAAACAAAATCATGCCTGTCGGGTGAGAAGGAAGACCAACTTACTGGCTAAGTGAGAAGGAACACCAACTTACTGGCTAAGTGAGAAGGAACTGGATCTTATCGATTGAAACAAAGTCTTGCTGATTGGAGTCTTGCCAGCAAAAAAAGGAAAAATAACTCATTGTTGCTGGCTGAGTTCGAAGGAAGTCTTGCTGGTTGTGTGGTCGAAAAAGTATCTTGTCGGCTAGTAGGGATAGAACAGAGTCTTGCTCGCTGGTTGAGAGAGAACAGACTCATACCTGTTTGAAAGTAACAACAACTTGACGGCGGTAGAGACTGAACAGAACTCCGCCAATTGGGTGATAAATAACTATGCCTTACTGTCTGGGTGAAAACGCACTTAACCTTGCTGGTTAGGTAAGAGGGAACAGTTTTACTGTTTAATTGAGAAAGAACTAATTATTTGCGTCTGTGGTGAGGGGAAACAGAGTCTTGTCGGCTGGTTGAGAGAGATGTGAATCCTGGGGTCTGAGTGAGAGATAAGAGGGTCTTGTCGGCTGGTTGAGAGAGATGTGAGTCTTGGGGTCTGAGTGAGAGACAACAGAGCCTTGTCGGCTGGTTGAGAGAGATGTGAGTCTTGGGGTCCGAGTGAGAGACAACAGAGCCTTGTCGGCTGGTTGAGAGAGATGTGAGTCTTGGGGTCTGAGTGAGAGACAACAGAGTCTTGTCGGCTGGTTGAGAGAGATGTGTCTTGAGGTCTGAGTGAGAGACAACAGAGCCTTGTCGGCTGGTTGAGAGAGATGTGAGTCTTGGGGTCCGAGTGAGAGACAACAGAGCCTTGTCGGCTGGTTGAGAGAGATGTGAGTCTTGGGGTCCGAGTGAGAGACAACAGAGCCTTGTCGGCTGGTTGAGAGAGATGTGAGTCTTGGGGTCCGAGTGAGAGACAACAGAGCCTTGTCGGCTGGTTGAGAGAGATGTGAGTCTTGAGGTCTGAGTGAGAGACAACAGGTCTTGCCGACTGTGTGAGAGGAAACAGTATCTTGCAGGAAGAGTTAGAAGATCTGAGTTTTGTGGTCTGCGTGAAATGAAGCATAAACTATAGTAAGAAATCTTCCATGGTGAGTTATAGGAAACAGTTTATTGCCGGCCGGGTGAGAGGGAATTGTGCCTTGATGTCTGGGTGGAAATGAACAGAATCTGTCCGACTAATTGAGAAGAAATAGAGAGTTGCCGATTTGGTAGTAAGCACAATATTTTCGGCAATATTTTACCAGCTGAGTTAGAATGCATTCACTTACGCACAAATATCCTTGGGAAAGGTATTAATCCGTCTCTTCCCTCCAGTTATGGATTAAATAATAGGACAGATTGGGTTCTATAGCCTGGGTTGGCAACCAATCTACCGCAGAAAGCAATGGCAACATACTGGGGGATAATCGTCTGCCCAGTCAGTTATGTCTTTTTCAAGACATAATCGCCCAAAGCGTGTATCACGTATAGCACTTAACTGACTGAATTAGAATGAACTTTGTCTGTCAGGCTGGTTAAAAAGAAATACCATGTTGACGGTTGGGTGAAAGGGAAAATAATCTTGCTAGTTTGTTGAGAAAGAACAGAGTTTTGATAGCTGGGTGAAACGAAACCCAGAATTGTCGGCTGGGTGAGAGGTAACAGATTCTTTCAAGCTGGGCGAGAGAGAACAGAATTTTGCCAGCCTGGTGAGAATTTTGTAAACTGAGTCAGAGTGAGAACGAACAGAGTATTGTCTGCTGGTTGAGAAGAAACGGAGACTTGTCGGTTGTGTAAGAATGAACAGAGCTGGGCGAGAAAATACCTAATCTTGCCAGATTGGTGAGATGTAACTGTCTTGCTGTCTGCATGAAAGGGTACTGAATATTGACTGTTGGATGTGGGGAAACAGATCTGTTGGATGAGTGAGGATACAATCTTGCCGGCTGGTTGGAGAGAGAGAAATCTTGGCGTCTAGGTTAGGCGAAAGAGGTATTTCCGGCTGCGTGACAGTGAACTGAGTTTTGCTAGCTGAGTAAGAGGGAACGCTGTCTTGCGTACTGAGTGAGAATGAACATTGTCTTGCAGACATCAGTCACTCATCTAGGCACTGACCAGGTTTAACTTTGCTTAACTTCAGTGATCATATAGAACCGGTGCTTCAGCGTTATATGACTGTAAGCGTGTTCTACAGGATGAGACTGACAACTAGACCCTTGTGCAAATTAATTGAATCAAAGCGAATAATGTCTTCCAAGGATCTTTCACACTTTCCCTGATCATGTATACGTCGTCTTTTAGCGATGTTTTTATCTTCCGATCACAATTTTCTTTACGTTTTGGATACCATTTCTTTCTTTTCTTGATGACACTATTGACAGTTGAAAGGCTGACACCAACAATATCCGCGATCTTTCTGTAAAGCTTACCAGTGTTTTCGTGAAGCGTTACAATGTTCGTACGCTTCCTTGAAGTAACGTCCATCGCAGACAATTGCCGTAGGGCAACTAATCGACAGTCGAGACAATAGTATCTGGGCGTGAGAAAAATCTAATGCCATCACGAATGACGCAATATTTTTCAGGGACAAAAAATTTCATCATACACCCCGAAAATAGATTCCTATTGCCGCATACCACTGCAAATGACTTAATTTTTTTTAATCATTTCACCCCAAGCCACTGCCACTATTGCGCAGGGGAAGTGATTGGAAAGAATTGTTAGATATAGGAAATGTCAGAAGAAGGGTGATAGACGGGTAAGGATAGCGAGGATGAGGGTTGGGTAGCTGGGAAGGGCGTTTGAGAGAATGGATGCGAGTTAGTGTGTTAGGAGGTGTCTATTGACCTTACATTTAAACTCCTGGAGATTGTAGCTGTCGGGGAAGCAAGTGTATGGAAGGGAATTCTACAGGCGGGAAGTGCGAGAAAAGAAGCTATTAGAGTAGAAATTGCGGTTACATCTTATCTGTTTCACTGTAAAAGGGTGGGACCTAGTAGCTAATCTAGAATCTCGTGCAAATTCATACCTAGGGGGCACCAATGATCTAAGTTCATCGGAGCAGAAGCCGTGGAAGTATTTATAGTAGAGGTACAGGGAAGCCACGTCACGCTGGTGAGAGAGTGACTGCAGCCGGTCTGCCAAGTCGGTATCGATCACATTACAGATTCTCCGTTGTATTTTGTCAAGAACCCCGAGGAGAATAGCAAGGGCACCTGACCAGATGTGGCAGCAGTATTCCATATACGGGCGGATGGTAGATTTATAAATGTGCAGGATAGATTTAGAATGATGAAAGAAACCTAATTCTGTTGTTTCAATGAATTTGCGCAAAGGTGTACATGGACTGTGTGAGTTAGGAACGATGAACAGCTGAAATTTATTGGTCACGTAATGAGGAAGGAGACATTGCACACAGGGCATATTGAGGGCAAGATGGTTAGATGAAGACAGCAAGTCACCTACTCGATGAGCATGTGTGAATGAGTGGCAGAACCGGGCACGGATGCCTTATAGAAAGGAGAAAATAGCTGAAGACCACAACTTTTTAGGGGAGACATTATCGTTCATGTCCTTAAGGGAACGTGACACATAGAATGAGAAGATATGAACTATTCTTGTGGATTTGCGAATGGTGAGATGGCAGATATTGGCACTGAAAGTAAAATCGGTCTAACAGTTTCAAATTCTAATCGAATCCGTTATGTCTTTTTCAAGACATAATCGCCCAATGAGTTTATCACGTATGGCAATTAACTGACTGAGTTAAAATAAACATTGTCTGTCAGGCTGGTTAAGAAGAAATACCATGTTACCGGTTGGGTGAAAGGGAAAAGAATCTTGCTAGTTTGTTGAGAAAGAACAGACTCTTGATAGCTGGGTGAGACGAAACCCTGAATTGCCCGCTGGGTGAGAGGCAACAGGTTCTTGCAGGCTGGGTGAGAGTGAAGAGAACTTTGCCAGCTTGGGTGAGAATTTTGTGGACTGAGTCAGAGTGAACACAGTTTTGTGGCTGAGTGAGAACGAACAGAGTATTGTCTGCTGGTTGAGAAGAAACGGAGAATTGTCGGTTGTGTAAGAATGAACAGGCAGCAAGTCACCTACGTGATGTGCTCGTGTGAATGAGTGGCAGAACCGGGCACGGATGCCTTATAGAAAGGAGAAAAATAGCTAAGGACCACAACTTTTTAGGGGAGACATTATCGTTCATGTCCTTAAGGGAACGTGACACAAAGAATGAGAAGATATGAATTATTCTTGTGGATTTACGAATGGTGAGGTGGCAGGTATTGGCACTGAAAGTAAAATCGGTCTAACAGGTTCAAATTCTAATCGAATCCGTTCCATTCACTTCGTGCTGGTGCCAGTGGAAAAGACATAAATACTTTCATGGTATTCGTTCTGATGAACTTTCTTCTATGGAACCTAGACTTCATGAATTTAAGCGCAGTACTAGATTGGCCATAAGGTCCCGTTGATATCACAGTTAAATAGGCTAGATGTGAACTTAAGTTCTATGCTAACCATTTCATTTCTTGCATTCCTCGTTTGTAGAACTCTTTTTCCCCTCCATGCTTTCCAGCCAACTTTGATCCTCCAAAATTTAAATGCAATATCAATCATTATCTAATGTCTTAATGATTACTTTTCTTCTATTGTTCTCGTTCCTTAATAATATTTCTCTAGTTTTTCTTATTCTCTCACACTCACCTTTTGTGTCTTAGTGGCTTTACTGCCTTGTATGGAGAGAATTGATTAAAACAATTTAATTCAACCATCCCATGTGCCTCTTATATGTGACCTTGTACCATACTAAGCTCAAAAAACGACTTGTGAAGAATTAATTATCAATGTTAGTCCTGGGTATGACGATAAATCACATCCGGCAGCAAGGGGCCTGTGATAGAGAGATTGGAGGTTTTGAACAGTGTGAAGTGTTCTCGCTACTTAGTAATATTTCTGTTTTCTTTCACATCCAGTAACCCATTGTGCCTTAGTGGTTTTACTGCCATGCTTGGAATAAATTCTATTAAAAAGGAAAAGCTATCTTGCTCTAGACACTACCACTGCTGATACAGCCACAGTACATTTAGTGCTTCTAAAACTTTCACGAAATACAAGACTCGTAATTATGAACCATCTTAACAATAGATTCCATAGATATAAAAGTTTAACAATGGCTTCAGTAAGTATGTAATAATCTGAATTCCTGTATCAATCGATACGAAGTTGCTGTCTGTTCTAATTTTAATTTGGCTCCGCAAAAAGCATTTACCAGAAAAGCGTTTTCAAACAGATGAATCCGTGGCAGCAGACGAGACCTCATTTTAATTCTAAGAAATATTCAACTTCGTTTTGTTATTGGCAAAATATTTTAATAAATGCAGTCTACATTGGAAAGATACTTTATGTAGTTTTGATATGAGTCGTTATAATTTCGACAAATGGCCGGATTATTGAACTCATTCTTCTTTGTCTTGCTGACATTGTTGCAACGGACTTTCAGCCAATCGTTTCACTCGACGTTACGTTCATCGGGGGTGACACCTATACAGTTGTGAACTGATTAGACAAGTGTAGTAATCACGAACAACGCAGACAAAGTGGAAAGACGATGCATAATAATAAAAATAAAATAGACAACTTTGTTTTTATAGTATTTTTGGGCAACATATATATATATATATATATATATATATATATATATATATATATATGTATGTATTTTGTTTTATAAACAAAAAATTATTATTAGTCTCAAAGGATCTTTCGTCCAACATCTCATCAGAAGAAAATCGTTTTAAAGTAAATTAAAGGAAAAGGACGATATTAACGAAAGTGAAGAACAAAAAAAGGGGGGAAACATGATAACATATATACATACATATATATATATATATATATATATATATAGAGAGAGAGAGAGAGAGAAAGAGAGAGAGAGAGAGCCAGATTTCCCTGACGATCCGTTTAGGTGAAACCTAGGTAGGTCTGTCTGGCTCACTAGGTATTTACTTATTCCGCTCTACCTAAGTATTGAGCGCTTTTTGTTAGTTGATAACTCGTATCGGGTTTTTTCTTTGGGCTACGTGCTGACTCGGTCCGAACCCTTTTGACTGATGTTCATGTACTTAGCTCTTTCTTTTTTAAAAACCGATTTTTCCTTTCTTCGTAGATTCGTGGAAGGTTTTTCGACACGAGTATAGCTATAATCTCATTATATATATATATATATATATATATATATATATATATATAATACATTTTCAATAATCAAAATTGTTGAATGAAAATTTCAACAATTTTGATTATTGAAAATTTATTTTATATATATATATATATATATATATATATATATATATATATATAAAATAAATTTTCAATAATCAATATTGTTGAATGAAAATTTCAACAATTTTGATTATTGAAAATTTATTTTATATATATATATATATACATATATATATATATACATATATATATATATATATATATAAGAAATTTTCAATAATCAAAATTGTTGAATGAACATTTCAACATGAAATTCCTAAGAGAGAGATTTAACGATTTCTTAATGTTACTCTTTCTTTTCTCTTCTTTCCTTTTCTTTTCCTTTTCTTTGTTTTCCTTACCTCCCGCCCCATTCCGTTTCTGTTTTGTTTAACCCAATTCTCAATTTAACTATTTCTTATTTCTTTACCCCTTTTCCTTTGTAAAGCTAGACAAGCCAAATTTTCCATTTTTTCACTTAAAACTCTATCGAAGAGGTAAAACCAAAAATAGACTGATTTACTTCCAATATTATAGTTTTTTTTTGTGACGTAAATTTCTCAAATCTTACCCGTCATTTTTTATTTTTTATTTCTCTTTCTTTATTTTTATTTTTATTTTATTCTCATTTTGAAATTGGCCTGTTGCTGAGGAGACGTGAAAACTCTCATAGAGATTTCATGTTGAAATGTTCATTCAACAATATTGAAAATTTATTTTATTTGATATTAGCTCTGTAATTTTAATTACATTCAGCTCTCCTCCTGTATCACTTTTTAAAATAAAAATTTAATATTAATTAGGATCAGGGTTTTGGGATTTACCTTGCTACTTTTCCGTTTGGATTAAAGTATTTTAATAATATATATATATATATATATATATATATATATATATATATATCGAGGAAAGGCGAAATCACAGCTAAAAGATTAGTAATCGATTAAAATGAAATTTCCCCTAACAAATTTAGAGACTTTATAAAATTCTCCTGCCGGCAGATAGGAGTTTTCCGTAATGATATAGAAAATTTCATGTTACTTTCATGTAAACAAGCACACACAATCACAAACACACTTACAATATATATATATATATATATATATATACACTAGCAGTATAGCCCGGCGTTGCTCGGGTGTAATGAAAGCTTTAAAACTAATCCATGGTCCTGGAGCTCAGACTCTTTGGACGGTGGGACGAAAGAGTAAAAAGCAATAGTTGTTTCCAGTTAAAGCGAAACCGTAGACTGAAAGAAAAATAAATGGATGTAAGTCAAATTTTGATTTCCTGGTATCGATATCAAATAAGTTTTTTTCGTTATAAACTGAATTTTGAAGGTTAAATAAGTCCTCTGAGTAAATGGTATCATGGCTGAGACTAAGAACGACAATTATACCTACTTAGAGCCAAACCCGAAACAAAAACTAAAAAAAAGGGCTGAAAAACTGATTTTGATCAGACCCGGTAGGATATTTAATAATTGTTTCCAGTTAAAGCGAAACCGTAGACTGAAAGAAAAATGAATGGATGTAAGTCAAATTTTGATTTCCTGGCATCGATATCAAATAAGTTTTTCTCGTGGTAAACTGAATTTTGAAGGCTAAATAATTTCTCTGAGTAAATGGTATCATAGCTGAGATATCTAGACAGGAATGTAGATATCTAGAAATAGACGAATGGTCAGTTTTGCGGTTATTTTATGTTATCATAACTCACACCCCTGAAGATGATCTCGGAAGGAGATTGAAAGTACTTGGGTAATAAATGATAATAACATCTGTTAACGTTAAAGCTCATTTCTGACATCTTTCAATTATAATACGCGAAAGATTATCCGTGAGTATGAATGAATATTATTAAAAATAAGCAAACACAATGTTTGCAATTTATTCAATCTGACAAATTTTCTCACACTCTTTAACCCCTTTAGTCTTAGTGGCTTTATTGTCTTGCTTGGGTTAAAATGGTTAAAATAAAAATGTTTGTGAACATATTATCACCGAAATCTGTTTTTACACTATCTGGCACGCAAGCAGGAATCTGACCTCCTCTTTTGACTTGTGACAATTTTAATGTAATATATTTATTTATTTATTTATTTATTTTTATTTTGCAACAAATGCAAAACAGGAAATTATATCGGTGAAACCAGTACAGATTTCCGTCTTCAGTTTAATAACCATAAAAAAATCTTTCAAAGACAACATCAACTTCACATTTCAATCAATCGGACCATAGCATCGATAATGTTAGATGGGTCCTTTTAAGTTTTTTATTTCAGTCCATACAAGAACGCCGAAAGTCCTAGTTTAAAATACATTTTAAAAATAAATTCACGCATTCTAGGTTTAAATAGCAATTTAGGCAGGCTCAATGAATACAGTTTCCACAAAACAGCGGTCTACAGACCCACCACAATTCTCACCGTGACAAACAACCAGTTCTCATCAGTAATATAACACATGAGCAACCAAAAAAAAAAAAAAATCCCTCCCGGCAGAAGTCTAACTTCATTTTATTTCCTGTTGCAAAAAGAAACAGGCGTGTCCCCAAATTCCGATTTTAACATCTTTTCTCCTTATGCTCCTATTTGATCTAACGGCCGACTAATATACAATGAATTTTTGTTGTTGTTGTTGTTATTATTATTACTCGTATCGGGTTTTTTCTTTGGGTTCCGTGCTGACTCGGTCCGAACCCATTTGACTGATGTTCATGTACTTAGCTCTTTCTTTTTTAAAACCGTTTTTTCCTTTCTTCGTAGATTCGTGGAAGGTTTTTCGACACGAGTATAGTTATCATCTCATTTTTATATATATATATTTATATATATATATATAATACATTTCTGTTTCTTTATCTTTCGAATTTCTTTCATCAACTTACCATATCCGGAGATTTTACAATGTGGTCGACACATAATCCGTTTACCTCGGGGTTCTTGACAAAATCCAAAGGAGAATCTGTAATGTGATCGATACCGACTAGTCAGCTCGGCTACAGTCGTTCTCTCAATGGCGTGACGTGGCTTCCCTGTGCTTCTTCTACAAATACTTTCACGGCTTCTGCTTCAATAAACTTAGCTCACTGGTGCCTCCTAGGTATGAATTTACACGAGCTGCTAGATTAGCATCTAGGTCCCACCCTTTTACAGTGAAACCAATAAAATGTAACCGCAGTTTCTACTCTAATAACTTCTTTTCTCGCACATACCGCCTGTGGAATTCCCTTCCATATACTTGCTTCCCCGACAGATCCAATCTCCAGGAATTTAAATGTAAGATCAATAGACATCTCCTATCTCACTAACTTGCATCCTTTCTCTTAATCTCGTTTTACCATCCACTCCACTCCCATTACACCGGTATTCACATCCGTCTATTACCCTCCTCCTGACATCCCCTATAACTAACCCCTCTTTCTCATCACTTACCTCTATGTAACCCCTGCGCAATATGAAATGATTATAAAAAAATTCTTAAGCATTAAGAGATAACAGTGAGTCGGTTAATTGCCATACGTGATACACGCTTGGGCGATCATATCTTGAAAGAGACATGACTGACTGGGCAGAAGATTATCCCGCAGTAGGTTGCCATTGCTTTCTGCGGTAGACTGGTTGCTAGCCAAGGCTGTAGAACCCAATCTGTCCTATTGTTTAACCCATAACCGGAGGGAGAAGAAATAGATTATATTACATTAGTATATTAAGTATAATTAGTGGGAGATCAGTTTATTACTTCATAACAATAGAAAACTGATCCCCCCCACTTTATGCCCAGTAGAAGTTTTAATCATGTTTCCCAACTCTTATATTCAGTCAGTTAGTTAAGTGTCATACGTGATACACGCTTTGGCCGATCCTGTCTCGAAAGAGACATTACTGGTTGGGCAGAAGATTATCCCATTGCTTTCTGCGGTAGACTAGTTGCCGACCAAAGCTATAGAACGTCTATTACAACGGTGAACTTTCCTGCCCACGCTGTGTGATTTGATCTCGGGAAAGACACGTTCAAAACCTGATTCCTCATGCTATCTCCTAATTTTACAAGAGCCAGATTAGGCCCAAAATGGGGTACTGCTGTCATGTTTGAGCGAGAGTTGCTTTGTCTTCACTTTCCAGTCTCGATAGAGTTTAAAAACGTCTCACAGGCAGGATGTTGGTTGTTGGTTGTTTTGTTTTTATGACATGACAACCTCGGTGGGTCATTTATTGCCAACTAAATTTTATTTATTCATTGCTAGTAATACCTTTTTCTTTCAACAATTTATTGTTGTCTTTATATAAGTTTTGTGTCTAGGATTACTTTTTTTCTTTTTCGAGTATCAAGATTCATTGGGATTTGTTTTTAAGGGCAGGGTCCCCAAGTTACCCAGGACAAATGATCGGATGAACTAGTTTTCTTGGTTTCGCCAGTTCTAACTTTGACAGCTAGGAACCGCCATGCCACATACCTTAGCAAACTCACATTCCCTCCGGGGCCTTCTCATTAGTGAGAAGTACATTCCACTCGAACATCTTTTTTCCGCGAATCTTTGCCCTGTGGAACCGATTCCCAAGAGAATAGTTAAATATTCAAGTCTTGGGTTAGCCATTGCCTTCCCTTCCTATCCGTATAAACAGTTCTCTTAATGTAACCCTCTACTTCGAATGGCCTTGTGCAGGATGAACCGCACAAGTGTGAAACTCAGTTAAGTGCCATACGTGATACTGGGTGATCATGTCTCGAAAGAGACATGACTGAATGAGCAGAAGATTATCCCGCAGTAGGTTGCCATTTCTTTCTGCGGTAGAGTGCTTGCCGACCATGGCTATAGAACCCAATATGTCCTGTTATTTGACTCATAGCTGGAAGGGGTAAAGATATATTACATTATTATATTAAGTATAATTAATGGGGGATCAGTTTATTACTTTATAGCAATAGAAGATCGATCCCCCACTTTATGCCCAGTAGAAGTTTTAATTGTTTCCAACTATTATATTCAGTTAGTCAGTTAAGTGTTATACGTGATACACGCTTTGGGCTATCATGTTTCGAAAGAGACATGACTGACTGGTCAGAAGATTATCTCGCAGTAGGTTGCCATTACTTTCTGCGGTAGAATGGTTGTCGACCATGGGTATAGAACACAATCTGTCCTGTTATTTAGCCATAACTGGAGGGAAGAGACCAATTAGTACCTTTCCCAAGGGTATTTGCGCGTAAGTTAAAGCAGAGAATTCAACTGGAATTCGAACTCAGCATCCCTCTTTCTCGTCCCAAGCCGATATCCACTGCATCACAACGTACATCAGCGTTGTGAAACTACTGACACCGAAAATGACGCCTGCAGGTCGGGGAAACTAAAATAAAAACGGTTAAGTAATTTGAATAACTAGTAAGTGTTCTGAGAAAGGCTGGTGTCCGATTTCTCTATATTTCTATTGTTCAATATATCCGATTTTATACATTAGTACACCTTTTCAGGAGCCAATGAAAAAAACATTTATATTTATGAATTAATCAACAGAACATCCCTTTTTATAAGATAATTGTTTTACATATTTTTGCCGTAAGCGGACGCCTTCCAGAACAAATTGGATACACAACCTTATATGCTGACCAATCCGAACACAGGGAAAATATATTCAAAGTTGATCCTATTCTTGGTCGTCAAAATGCATATAAACGCGTGAATTTGCCTTTTCTTTTCAGAGGGATCTCGGCAACTTGCATTTGCTTACCCTCTCACCGTCACTCGCGTGTTGCGTTCATTCTTCTACATGCAACGTACAAGGAGTTACAATGTCTAGACATTCAAAAAGCAGACGACAAATTTCTCACTGCATCACGCTCTCCTTTACCTATACTTTTCGTCTTCAAAACTGGTCAACAACAAAAGAAAGAGAGGAACAAATTCAACATACAGAAGTTTACAACTATTCAATTGCACACGCAAAAAATAACAACTAAACATTTCTTCTTCAATTCAAAAAAAAAATTAACTCTTTACAAATATATTCCACAGCAAAAACGTGATGTAATAAATTAATAATGTCATCATTTTCTTTTATGAAAAGATTTTTATCTTTCAGTTATTATGCAACTATCCGATTTATTAAACGTAGGACTTTAGTAACAGATAAAGGTAAGTTTTAATATTAAAATTTGACTTAAATAATGTGCCAGCGCGGTAAATTTTATTTTTTCAAGATTTTTAAAAACAGAAATTGGGCTACTGTTTGTGTAATGAGCCAATCAATCAACAATGGCGGTATTTTAAAAAAAATAAAATAAAATGTTAAAATTTTAGATTTAAATCAATATAATTTCGGTTAAAAATACACCAGTATGTTTTTTACTTACTAAAATTATTAAATTTAATCTATTGGCTTTCAATTAAAGCTAATTTTAAAGCTTGAAGATAAATTATTTATTTTTAAAATTTAAATTTAAATTTATGTATAGAAGAATTGACTGGACTCCCGTGGAGGTACCTATACAAGGTCATTTTCATAGGAATGGCCGAAACTTTCCTACAATGGAAAGTGCGATACTGAGACCGAAGACGCATTGGCATGACCAAAGATGCATTTCAAAAGCTAACCAGAGAACTGATAGACAGGAAGATCTCATTAGAAGCAAAGAAACAAGGGCTAGGTTGCTATGTGATATCTGTCCTTCTATATGGCAGAGAATGTTGAAGGATCTCTTCAAAAATGAAGGAGAGGCTGAGGATACCATGGACCGAGAAGGATGTAAACAAGAAGAAAACTTATAATTAGCATCAGGAAGAGACAGCTGAAGTTTCTGGGACACAATGAGGGAGGAATGTTTGGAGAATCTAATACTCATAAGACGGATAGAAGGAAAGCGAGACAGGGAAAGCAGCACGAAACATATCTGATGGATTTGAGCAAATAGATGTCGGCGCGGGGTTTGGGAGAGATACCAAGCGGAAAATATTAATAGCGACATGGGACAGGAGTAAGTGGAAGCGCATGATCACCTACGTCCCGAGGGGACACGACGCATAAAGAAGAAGAATACTCCAGAATAGTAAAGTTATTTTGTGGAAAAATGCCTCTCATTTCTTCTTTCTATCATCTGTGAGAGAAGAAGAGAGAGCGTGAACAAAAGTGACAGGGAATAAGAAAGACAAAGAGAGAGAGAGAGAGAGACATTTTTAAAAAAAACGAACTATAAGATACACACTAAGACCATGGTTCCCAACCCCGGGGTAAATTACCCCATTGGGGTAATGAGCCCATATTTTGTGGGTAATGGATGTTTGGTTTGGACAATATTGCTTCATTTTGTGGGAAATTGGAACTATGGACCAAACAGATTGGAAAGGGAATTTTTGCACAATTTTCTGCATTGGATGCCTTCCTTGATAAAGTTAATTCTGAAGACATGCTCAACCACATGAAGACAGACATCAGTGATCACCTAAATGGCCTCTTGGAAAACTTACGTAAGTACTTTCCAAACTTGAATAATTCCAACAATGAATGGGTAAGAAATCCATATCTTGTGAGTGAAGATATCATTCCTGATGAGGACTATCCAGCAAAAGAATTTCTCACACTCAGGCTGAACAATGCATGGAAGCTTTTGTTTGAGACCAAGTCTGGACTAGACACCTTTTAGATCTCTCGTCTGCAGGATATACCAACACTAGCCTCTAGAGCAGTACAAATTCTCATAGGATTTCCAACCAATTATCTATGTGAACAAGCTTTTTCTACTGTCCTTGGAATGAAAACCAAGAAACGTAGCAGACTCAACGTGGCAAACGACGCCCAAATATCCCTTTCAGTCACAAAGCCAAGAATAAATAAACTGGCACTGGCAATACAAGCTCAACGCTCACATTAAGAATCACGGCTAGGTTACGGCTACTATACCTCTGATTATTATAGATTGGTACTATTGTATTGAATAATTTCCATTAACTTTGTCTGCTTTTGATGTATGAAAATATAATTACTTCTTTTCCTATATTACGGGTTCATTGGGATAATGGGTAATAGTGAAATTGTATTTTGGGGTAATAACAGTAAAAAGGTTGGGAACCTATGATCTAAGACATAGTAGGTGTGTATCACGGTCCCTCACAATGGGAACGCCGTTATTATCTTTATCTATTTACCTGAAATGGTCTTCCCAAATAAAAAGGGGTTTCTTATCTTTCTCCTGTCAGACCGAATTTGACCTCCATTAATCAGGGCAACGACAAAAATCATTATCTTTCCACTTAATTATTTATTCTGCAACATAAATGGTTTTCTCGAAAGAAAAACAATCGACTGACTTCTTACTTCAAGGGACCCTTCATTATCAGATATCTTTCAAGGGACCCTTCGTTATCAGTTATCTTTCAAGGGAGACTTCATTATCAGTTATCTTTCATCATATATTTTTAAGCTCTCTGAACTACAAAGTTGAATTCCTTGCATTCACTTACGCGCAAATACCCTTAGAAAAGGTATTAAAACCGTCTCTTCCCTCCAGTTATGGGTTCTATAGCCTTGGCTGGCAACCAGTCTACCGCAGAAAGCAATGGTAACCTACTGCGGGATAATATTCTCCCCAGTCAGTCATATCTCGAAAGAGACATGATCGCTCAAGCGCGTATCACGTATAGCACTTAAGTGGCTGAACTACAAAGAATAAGAAGTCTTAGAGAGCCGTAAGCATTCCTCATTAATTATTTGGACGAATATCCTATTTATTCTTGTTTTTTCAACAGCCCACCGGCTATATTTAACAATTCAATAATATGTTTAATTTATTGTCGAGTTTACTTAAGCCGTTAAAAACTGATAGCATATTTAATATATATTTAATATTTAATAGCATATTTAATATATATTTATCTATATTTTTTAGATGAGTTATTGAAATTATTTTCAGTATTTATCTTGTTCAGGCTATTATTATCTCTGTTGTCATGTTAACAATGTATCAACCGAAGCAAGGCATTTTACTGTTTTGCAGGGGGCGGTTATACAGGAGGGAAGTTATGAGAAAGAGTGACAGGTTATAGGGAGTGTTAGGAAGGAGGTAAGAGAAATATGACTGTGACCATAAAATGAGGGATAAATTTATATATTGATTGTAATATAAGATTGATCCCCCACTTTATATTTACAAAATAATTTCTTGTCTGTTGATAAGCTGTAAAAACGAATCAGTCAGTCAATGAATTACTAATTAGCTACACATGCATGCCTTTCGGATTTATTTACCTTCTATGGAATATAAATGTTTAAAAAAAAATTTATAATCATATCTCCTCAAGCAAGGCATTTTACTGACACTGTTTTGCTGGGGGTTACATAGGAGGAAAGTCATGAGAAAGAGTGTCAGGTTATAGGGGGTGTCAGGAAGTGGGTAAGAGAAGGATGAGAATACTGATGAGAGTGGAGTGGATAGAGAAAGGAGCATGAGAGAGAGAGAGGATGCAGGTTAGTGAGATAGGAGATGACTATTGACTTTACATTTAAATTCTTGGAGATTGTAGCTGTCAGGGAAGGGAATTCCACAGGCGGGAAGAGCGAAAATTGTTGCCATATTCACGGGCTTCTTCTGGTGATGGGAATTTCAACCAAGTTTTTTCAAAGACATATGTCCTCAAGAACAAGTGGCCCGGTAGATAAAAGCGTTGGTTGAATCCACTGACTTGATCTAAAGAGATGTGAGTTCAATACCTGCTTACAGTAGAGCCGAACAGAAAACATTGAGAGTTGAGTTAAAACGGAGGTAACTGATGCTGAAGTACCTGGAAGAGGCATAGTACGCGGAAATAGAACAATCTACCACAGTGGATGAAATAAACGATATGGTTCAAAATTCCAAACGTCTGAAGAAGGCCGGAGCGTCCAAAGGTCGAAACGTCTTGAAAAGGCAACAAACTGGGGACAACAGTCCGAACAATGTAAATAGTGTAAATATTTAATTAATCTACATTCAAAACATATTTTTTTAAAATAAAACGTCTTACTCTCCATTTTCAATACTTCCTAAATGTTGGCTTACGGTCATGTCACTTTAAAACACTGGTTCTCGTATGATCATCAAAGTTAAGCAACGTCGATCCTGCTCAGTACACACATGGGTGACCGCTTGGGAATATAAGGTGCTGTTATCTTGCTTGTGCGGGTGGTGTAATGGATAACAGGTCGAAATTGAAAATCGGAAAGCCGAGTTTCGATTTCAGGCTAGTTTGTTATAATTACGTAAGTGCAGATAAACTTGGGAAAGGTACAAGTTCATCTCTGCCCCCTAGTTATGGGTTAAATTAGTAGGACGTGTGTCATTAAATTCTGATTATTTCCAAAAAACCTTACAATCTAAAATTATTTTCGGGCTTTAAATAATGTGCAAAAGGTTGATAACCCATAAAAAATTCATCCATCAATACTTGTATTGTATCTACATTCACAACATATTCTGAAAGCAATGTGTTACTCTCCATTTTCAATACTTCCTAAATGTTGGTATACGGCCATATCACTTTGAAATAGCGGTTCCCCTACGATTATCAAAGTTGAGCAACCAAATTAAAACTATGTAAAGAAAGAAACTGAAACACTATGTGTGTGGGGGGGTATGATCTAAAGGAAAACTGTTGTTTAGTGCTTGTCTGATCCCTATATAAGATTTATTACAATTTGTACACCTGAATGCATGTACCATATTTTTGGACTTCTGTTGTGGTACATTGGATATCGACTTGGAATGACAAATCGGGGTGCCGAGTTCGAATTCCAGTTGAATTCCTTGCATTCACTTACGCACAAATACCCTTGGGAAAGGTATTAATCCGTCTCTTCCCTCCAGTTATGGGTTAAATAATAGAACAGACTGGATTCTATAGCCCTGTCTGGCAACCAGTCTACAGCAGAAAGCAATGGTAATCTACTACTGGATAATCTTTTGCCCAGTCAGTCATGTCTATTTCGAAACATGAACGCCCAAGCGTATATCACATATCGCACTTAACTGACTGACTGTCCTTTCATGACGCAGGCGATCATGGCCTTCCACGTCTCCCTATCCCTGGTGGCTCTTAGCACGCTTTCTCCTGTTACACCGCCCCAAACTCCCCGAACATTTCTTCTTAATTATTTTGTTCGTTTTTAGTGTTTTTCACTTTATCATTTTTGTTAAAGTGAGGCTCCTTCAAATCTTTCCAAAACATCCCTATTTCCGTGCAAATGTAGATGCTGAACGCAAATCGATAATTGTTTATTGAAAAAACCTACCTTTTTTCATTTTATCGAGAAGAAAAATATGGAACGTCTTGTCGCTGTTTATCTCACCCCCTAACCACGGTTAGAAAATGTTATTCATGCGTAGTTTTCCGATTTTTCGGTTTTTTAACTTCTATTTTGCGATTAATACGCGGAAAATGAGTTCCGAAACCCAACAAATCGCGGAGTAATTGCTAGAAAGGAAGTAAATAGAACGAATTCAGTATCCTACGCCTCAAGTCATTCAGCGGTTAATCAGATATGAGAACGGTGATAAGGGGTGAGATATAGTCCGATTTATTTCTGGCCAATAACATGAAAAAAGGTAGGTTTCTTCAATAATCAATTATCGATTTGCGTTCAGCATCTACATTTGCACGAAATTAAGAATGATTTGGAAAGATTTGAAGGGATAAAGGCCTTCGGGGAACAAAACAAAAATTTACCGGCTAATTTCTTTTTAAATTTCTGTAAATAATTCTGGGTTGTTCTTGTTGTATGCTGAACTTGAGACATACGCTAGAGTCTGTTCGATGTTGCCTTTCTTTAGGTTACGTAGTTTGTCTAGAGGTATTTTTTCTTCCAGTTCAAAACCTTTGTTTATAAGCGTTGTGGGGTAGCCTCGTTTTCATGTAGTTCTTGGCGGGTTTTTCGGAGGTTTTTGTCGACCACTTTAGGAGAAAACCTACGTTCCCGGAAGTAGGGATGGATTTTAGCAACTATATAATATAAATATATAATGCAAACACCGTCCACGAAACCATCTTTATCATATGTAATTATTTTCGGAGTGAACCGCGTCACTTAGAAATTTTTTTTCATTTTGTTAATCATTTACCCACCATTATTATTCTGTCTTATCTTCCATAGATTGATGGGCTTACGGTCAGATCACGTTGATACACCAATGTTAACCAATGTCTAGTCTGTTCAATATCTACATGGGTAACGGCATGAAAATGCCAGGTAAATATGCGCCTGGTGTTATGTATAACGACTTGGAATTGAAAATCGGAGAGTCGAGTTCCAATTACTGTTGGGTATATTACATTCACTAGTTCGCAAATAGCATTGAAAAAGTTTTGAAGCCACCTCTTCTAATTCAGCTATGGTTTAACTGCTAGAACCTGTATCAATAAAATTCATTATTATCAAAAGAAAATCTTACAATCTAAAAATATCTTCTGATATGCAAAAACGTAGTGAAAATTTAAATCCATCAATTAATCTGATGAGATAGATATAGATGATGATGAGATAGATATGAAGAGAATTAAATAGATAGATAGATAGATAGATAGATAGATAGATAGATAAGTGAAAGAATTAGATAGATAGATAGATAGATAGATAGATAGATAGATATGAAGATAGATAGATAGATAGATAGATAGATAGATAGATAGATAGGCAGACAATTGATAGATAGATAGATAGATAGATAGATAGATAGATAGGTAGATAGATAGATAGATAGATATTAGCAGACTGACTGATAGATAGATAGATAGATAGATAGATAGATATGCACAGACTGAGATAGATAGATAGATAGATAGATAGATAGATAGATAGAAAGAATTGATAGATAGATAGATAGATAGATAGATAGATAGATAGATAGATAGATAGATAGATACATAGACTGAAATAGATAGATAGATAGATAGATAGAGAGATAGATAGATATTAGCAGACTCTAATAGATAGATAGATAGATAGATAGATAGATAGATAGATATGAGCAGACTCTAATAGAGAGATAGATAGATAGATAGATAGATAGATAGATATGTAAATAGATAGATAGATAGATAGATAGATAGATAGATAGAAAAAGAATTAGATAGATAGATAGATAGATAGATAGATAGATAGATAGATAGATATGAGCACTCAATAGATAGATAGATAGATAGACAGACTCTAATAGATAGATAGATAGATAGATAGATAGATAGATACATATCTAATAGATAGATAGATAGATAGATAGATAGATAGATAGATAGATAGATATGAGCAGACTCTAATAGATAGATAGATAGATAGATAGATAGATAGATAGATAGATAGATATAGACTCTAATAGAGAGATAGATAGATAGATAGATAGATAGATAGATATTAGCAGACTCTAATAGATAGATAGATAGATAGATAGATAGATAGATATGAGCAGACTCTAATAGATAGATAGATAGATAGATAGATAGATAGGCACTGAATAGATAGATAGATAGATAGATAGATAGATAGATAAGATAGATATTAGCAGACTCTAATAGATAGATAGATAGATAGATAGAGATATAGAGAGATAGAAATCAGTTCAGATAGATAATTAAATAACAATTGGAAGGCAAGGAAATTTAAATTGGCAAAAGAATAAAGGGACCCATTTATGGATGGCAACTCCTTTTTCATCAGTTGTTTTGCGCTTGGGTTACGAAATACAGACCCTGATAGATACATTTCAGGACGGTTTATGTATTTGGGACAGTGTCTTTAGGTAAGGGAATGTGTCCTGGCAATTAAAGTCTGCACGTGTGTATCAATTCGGCTGGGTGGGGTGGTCGTTTTGACATCGCTGTATGTGGCAGATTTACATGTAAACATCAGACGCTTCTCAAAAGTTGATGCTTTATAAGCCTATTTTGCTGAACGATTCGCTCGGGTAGTAAGTGAGATCCTCATCAGGTTCCCTAATAACTTGTTTTCATATCACGTAAATTTCAGCCAGATATTTTTAATGAAAGATGATAAAATTTATTGGTAGTGATACTTCGCCCGGATAAGAGCGACAGGGGTTAATTGATCGTTATCCAGCACCAAACAAACCCTCGTAATATAGACAACTGTGGCGAAAGCCGTAGACTGAAAGAAAAATGAATGGATGGAAGTCAAACGTTGATTTCCTGCTAACGATATCAAATAAGTTTTTTTCGTCGTAAACTGAATTTTGAAGGCTAAATAAGCCCTCTGAGCAAATGTTATCAAGGCTGAGACTAAGAACTACATTTATACCTACTTAGAGCCAAACCCGAAGCAAAAACTAAAATAAAACGGCTGAAAAAATACAGATATACACATAAACAGACACACGCACAAACATCTTGCCTTTTATATATATATATATATATATTATCGATTTTCTGCACTGCAACCTTGAAACTTCTGAATATCGTTTCTTATGTCTTTGTCTATGAGTGTATCAAATTTGATTAAAATCGGACCACTCCTTTTATAACCCGATTTTTTCGATTATCGATTTTCGATATTTATCGGGGGTACTTCGACACAAAACCTAGCTAAGAACACTCGCAGACGCTTATAGTACAACTGTATAAATTTTCAAGAAAATCGGTTCAGCCGTTTCGGTGTCTATAGGTAACGGATACACACACAAACAGACACACACGCACAGATAAAGTTCCATTTATAAATAAGTTTCTTCTTCTATGTGCCCTGTCCCTTCAGGACGTAGACGATCATGGCCCTCCACGTTTCCGTATCCCTTGTGGCCTTAGCATGTTTGTTCCTGTTACCCCGTTCCGTCATCCACCCGACCAGGCCCTGCAGATATGTTATCCGCTGCCTTCCTCTGTCTCTCTTTCCCTCTACCTGGCCAGTCAGCATCAGGCTCTCCAAGCTCTCCTTCCTGATTGCGTGTCCCAAGAACTTCAGTTGTCTCTTCCTGATGCTCGGTATTAATTTCCTTTTGGTTGCCATTCTTTCCAACACCTCATCGTTGCTTGTTCAGTCCACGATATCCGCAGCATCCTTCTGTAGAACCACATTTCCGATGCTTCCAGTTTTGTCCTCATTTTCGATTATATTGTCCAGCACTCACTGCCGTATTGAAGAACTGACATCACATCGCAATCCAGCACTCTTTTCTTTGTTTCTAGTGAAATTTTCCTGTGTCTTCATACTTTGCTCAGCTTCTGGAACGCGTCCATTGCCATGCCAATTCGCCTTCGGATCTCTGTGTCGCACTTTCCATCTCCTGTTAGAACACTTCCTAGATATTTAAATTTTTGCACCTGCTTTATTCTGGTATCCCCCACCTGTATTTGGCATTTTGGGTTGCACCTTTAGCTGATGACCATGCATTCAGTTTTCTCAAAGTTTATTTGTAGTCCTTTTTTGTCACTCTCCACCGCTACCTTCTGTAGGAGGTCCTGCAGTTTCCTTTCCGTGTCTGCAATCAGCACTGTAAGAAATGTATTCTTGGATACTGCCGTTTATCTAAAAGAATCCTTGTTGTTACACAGTGGATTTCTGTCACGTCTCGGTTACACCGCTCGCTCCACTAGTAGGTTTGAAGCTAGCGTCCAGCTTCCAGACAAAAATAAACAGAGTTGTAACTCAATACGAATCTCTGTACTAGTTCACGTCACCACGGGCCCAACGGCACTGGCAGCCGATGTATCAGACCCTTTTTATGGACAAAAACCATTGCCGACGCACCAATCATCGTCGCCGGTCTCGTTCTCACTCGGAGTCCCCGGCTCGTGCCAATTAGCATAAAATGACAGAGGTCGAAGAATATACCTTTCTTGGACCAAACTCGCGAGAGGAGAAGACGCAGCTGACGAAACAACGAACTGTCTAGCGTGGGTTTATGCACGTATTCATCACAACACAGCAGCCCGACAACTAAAACACCTTGGTCGCTTTGGCTCTGGTAAGTGTGAATGTTTATAGTTACATTAAACAAAAAAATGAATACCCTTCAACATATCCGTTATAGTCCTGTATACACCGACAACACCAAGTACGGAAGAAGAAATCGCATCTTTCTACTTCATGCTAGTCAAAGCCAATGCTCAGTGTCGATAACAAGAAATTAGAATTATGGGAGACCTAAATGCCAAAGTAGACAAAGAGATGAAAGGGGAAGTAGTTAGCAAATTCAGAGCAGGAAACCGCAATGACCGATGATAAAAATGGGTCTAATGGTGCCCGGCGAACGACCGGGTAATAGAGTTGGACCTGGTTCCAAGAACATCCAAAACGATTATGAACATGGAAAAGTCCAGGAGGAGAAACTGAAAACAAAACCGTCTACATAACTATCAACAAGAGACTCAGAAATGCCGTTATTCACTACAAAACCAAGTGCCGACTATGAAGGTGACCACGTCTCTGTTATATGTAAACTAAGAATGAAACCTCGGAAATTGAAGAAGACTAACGCGGCACAATTGCAATACAACAGACTCCTGAACGACTCGACTCTGAAGGAAAAATATATGAAAAGTGCAAAAAAAGATACGGGGGGGACACAATAGAAAAGAAAACTCGAATGAGACGAAATAAGAGAAGCGTTACTGACATCAGAAAACTACATCATTCCAAAGGAAAATGGACATAGAAGGAAAAACGAGTGGATCAAAAATGAGATTCTCGATACGATTAAACAGAAACAGAAAACAAGGCCAAGAAATGGAACTGAATGTAGAAAACTACACAAGAAAATAAGAAACAAACGAAATGACTCAACGAAAGATGTGCAAAAATAAAGAGATTGAATATCACAAATAAAGAAGATATGCATAAAAATGAAAGAACTAACAGGACAAAAGACATGCCCATCAATAGAATGCATTACATCCAATGACGTGACACTCATATCAAAGGAAGAAAAAATCAGTGATGGGACACACTTGGGAAGCATTCTAATAACGGACGGTAAGTAAGACTGAGATTCGAAGACATATTGAGATAGCCAAAGACGCATTCCAAAAGTTAAGCAGAGTATTAAGAAACAGGAAAACTTCATTGGAAACAAAGAAAAAAGTACTGAACTGTTACGTGATACCTGTCTTCTTGTATAAATATAACAGACAATGTCTATTATGTCTAATGAGTCGTTCTAAACATCTTATTTTGGTTTTAATTTCAGGTGAAAATAATGACAAAAATTGTCCAACATTTGAATATTTTTTATTACGCTGTGTGTGTGTGTGTGTGTGTGTGTGTGTGTGTGTGTGTGTGTGTGTGTGTGTGTGTGTGTTTATATTATCCTAAGCCTATGGTATGACTCGGAGTTTCATGCGTTCTGCAATCATCATGTGCATATTTCAAACTGATAGCTTAATAGAGTGGAATTTAAGCTCACTCGATATTCATAGGAATTAAATATTATAATGGTAAGTTACTGCTTTTTTAATAACAAGATTAAAAATTCAAATATTTTAAGGTCACATGTAGATAAAAATTGAAAATTGAAAATTAAAATAAAAAATAATAAAAATAATAAAATGCAGGGAGAAGAAATCAAAGGGGCGTAAATCATGAAACATAAAAATTTAAATATTCAAGTATAAAATGTAGATAAAAAAATTAAAATTTTAAAATTTAAATAAAAATAAAAATAAAATATAAATAAATATAAAAATTAAGAATTAAAAAGTAAAATGTAAAATTAAAATTAAAAATTAAACAATGTAGGGAGCCAAATATTTATTTGATATCGTAGTATTATGTTGTGAAATTTATTTATAATACTATGATATGAAATAAATGTTTGGCCCATATAAACAACAGCCGTCACTCAACTCATAGCAAAAATGACCCTTCTAAAAATAATTGCAACTGACGAAAAAATAAAATCTGCCCATTGAATAGACGGTGTATGTCCGAAAGTATTGTTTATAGAGCTAGAATTTATTCAGATGATAATGATGATAAATTTTACTTTGGAAGCCCTTCTAACAGGTGGAAGATAAGATTTAACAACCACATGATGTCTTTAAAAAACAGTAAATAAGTAAAAGTACTGCTTTATCCATACGTTATTGGAAATTAAAAAAAAAAACAACAGCTAAATCCAAACGTTATAATGAAAAAGGAGATAAATGTAATTTATACCTTTTAGAAAAACTTGTCATCTTAAACCATATCAATAATCCAAACTTGCTTCATAAAAAAAGTGATTTAATGACCACATGCTATCATAGAAAAATATTTACTTAAATTCTTAGACCCAGTTTGATATAGTTTCCTCTATACGTTTTCATCTTCTTTCTTTCTTTCTTTCTTTAGCAACATTCAGTCAGTTGAGTGCTATACGTGATACACGCTTGAGCGATCATGTCTCAAAAGAGACATGACTGACTGGGCAGAAGATTATCCCGCAGTAGGTTACTATTGCTTTCTGCGGTAGACTGATTGCCAGCCAAGGCTATAGAACCCAATCTGTCCTGTTATTTGACTCTTAGCTAGGGAAGGAAGAGATTTATTATATTATTAAGTAGTAATTAGTGGGGGATCAGTTTATTACTTCATAACAATATAAAACCGATGCCCCACTTTATGACTAGTAGAAGCCTTAATCATCATTCCAACTATTAGTTAAGTCAGTTAAGTGACATACGTGATACACGCTTTGGGCGATCATGTCTCGAAAGAGACACGACTGACTGGGCAGATGATTATCCCGCAGTAGGTTGCCATTGCTTTCTGCGGTAGACTAGTTGCCACCCATGTCTATAGAACCCAATCTCTCATGTTATTTAACCCATAACTGGAGGGAAGAGGCCGATTAAAATCTTTTCCAAAGGTATTTGCGCGTATGTGAATGTACGAAATTCAACTGAAATTCGAACTCGGCTCCTCAATTTTTCGTTCCGAGCCGATATCTACTGCACCACAACGCACATTCCCCTGCAACATGACTTTTAGCATTTATGAATAAAAACCCTTTTATTTTTGCACCCTACATTGTTAAATTTTTAATTCTCAATTTTACTTTTTAATTCTTAATTTTTATTTTCATTTTTTTTATTTAACATTTTAGAATTTTAATTTTTTATCTACATTAAAATATTTGAATATTTAAATTTTCAATTTTCATGATTTGCGCCCCTTTTAATTCTTCTCACTGACTTTTATTATTTTTAATATTTTCTATTTTAATCTTTAATTTTAAATTTAAATTTTTATCTACATTATTACCCTATAATTTTCAAATTTTTAATCTTGTTATTAAAGAAGCAATAACTGAATTTTATAAGATTTAATTTCTATGAACATCGAGTGAAATTCAAATCTATTAAACTGCCAGTTTAAAATATGCGCCTGGTAATTGCATTAAACATGAAACTCCGAGTCGTGCCATAGACCTAGGATACTATGCATACTTATATATATATATATATATATAATCTTGTATAATAAATTGAACTTTGTGTGTGTATGTGTGTGTGTGTCCGTGTCCGTTACCTATAGACTCTGAAACGGCTGAACCGACTTTCTTGAAAATTTACACAGTTGTACTATAAGAGTCTTCGAGTGTCCTTAGCTAGGTTTTGTGTCGAGGTACCCCCGATAAATATCAAAAATCGATAATCGAAAAACTCGGGTTATAAAAGGAGTGGTCCGATTTTAATCAAATTTGATACACTCATAAACAAAGACATAAGAAACGATATTCAGAAGTTTCAAGGCTGCAGTTCTTACAATAGTGCAGAAAATCGATATTATATATATAAAAAAGGCAAGATGTTTGCGTGTGTGTCTGTTTATCTGCCTGTATATCTGTATTTTTTCAGCCGTTTTAATTTAGTTTTTGCTTCGGGTTTGGCTCTAAGTAGGTATAATTGTAGTTCTTAGTCTCAGCCATGATACCATTTACTCAGAGGACATATTTAGCCTTCAAAATTCAGTTTACGACAAAAAAAGCTTAATTGATATCGATACTAGGAAATCAACATTTGACTTACATCCATTCATTTTTCTTTCATTCTACGGTTTCGCTTTAACTGGAAACAACTATTTTTTTTTAATCGTTTCACCCCGAGCAAGGCATTCCACTGCCACTGTAGCGCAGGGGGTAACATAGGGTCGAGGGAGTGATGAGAAAGGATGGTTAGATATAGGGAATGTTAGAAGGAGGGAGATAGAAAGGGTACCGAGAATGAGGGTTGGTTAGATGGTGAGAGTGTTTGAGCGAATAGATGCAGGTTAGTGTGTTAGGAGGTGTCTATTGACCTTACATTTAAACTCCTGGAGATTGTAGCCGTCGGGGAGGAAGCAATCGTATGGAATGGAATTCCACAGCCGGGAAGTGCGAGAAAAGAAACTGTTGGAGTAGAAATTGCGGTTGCATTTTATCGGTTTCACTGTAAAAGGGTGGGATCTAGCTGCCAATCTAGTTTCTCGTGCAAATTCGTATCTAGGGGGTACCATTGATCTAAGTTCATCGGAGCAGAAGCCGTGAAAGTATTTATAGAAGAGACACAGGGAAGCCACGTCGCGCCGGTGAGAGAGAGACTGCAGGCGGTCTGCCAAGTCTGTATCTATCACATTACAGACCCTCCGCTGTACCTTGTCGAGAAGCCCGAGGAGAATAGCAGGGGCACCCTGGCAGCAGTATTCAATGCACGGGCGGATGGTAGATTTATATATGTGCAGGATAGATTCAGGCGGAAAAAACTTCTGGGCCCTGCACAGAGAACCGACTTTCATGGCAGCGGATTTAGCAATGGATTCGATATAGTCATTCCATTTGAGGTCCGCTGAAAGTGTGAGACCAAGGAGGCGTAGTGTTTTACTTTCTGGGAGGCAAGCCTGGTCCATGCTAATGGGAGGTAGGTGCGATTGTCTATGATGGTTGATTGATAGTAGCATTAAAGCTTACGAGCCATTTCTTACCCCAGTCCTCTACGGATTGGAGATCCTTTTCAAGCTCGGCTGCAAGGTTATCTTTATCCCTTACACCAGATTTTTGGTCGAGGCGAGAGTAAACTGTGGTGTCATCGGCGTACGTACCTACTTGGTATCTTATAGAATCAGGGAGAACATGAATGTATATCAGAAAGAGCGTAGGACCTAGGATAGAGCCTTGAGGGACAACTGCGTTCGTGTGGTAGTTCTGGGAGGCATGTCCGTTTAATACCACCTTCATTGTTCGGTCAGAGAGGAATGACTGGATTAGTTCAAACAAATGTCCAGTTATATCATAGATCCGCAGTTTGCATAAAAGGCCAGCATGCCAAACTCTGTCAAACGCTTTAGAGATATCCAAGCCAACGGTTCGGTCTTCGCCATTCCTGTCGAGTGCCTGGTATATGTACTCAGTGATGGTCGTTAGCATATCAGCTGTAGACCTGGTGAAGCGGAAACCATACTGCTTGTCCGAAAGGAGCCTGTGTGCTGTGAGATGCTGAACCACCTCGGCGTTGATAATGGCTTCGAACACTTTGCCAAAGATCGAAAGAAGGCTGATAGGGCGGTAATTTGCAGGGTTCGATGGTTCCCCAGTGTTTTTTACATATAGGAACTACAGAGGAAGATTTCCAATAGGCAGGAAATCAGGAAGCAGAAGTTGTAGAGCTTAGAAAGGACAGAGGAGAGTTCAGGGTCACATTTCTTTAAGACTATGATTGGGATTCCGTCCCCTCCGCTTGCTTTGTGAGGGTCAAGTTTTAAGATTATCTTATTTAGTCTTTCGTGTCAACGTCCAAAAAGTCTGAGCACCAGGATCATGGATTAGTTTTAAAGCTTTCATTACCCTCGAGCAACGCCGGGCTATACTGCTAGTATATATGTATATATATATATATATATATATATATATATAATGCAGCTCTGTTCATACATTGAGCACTGTTTTATTAACACCTGAATAATAATACTATACATATGTACACCCTCTTCATATGTATATTTATTTATTTACATCTCTCTCTTTCTCTACCCCCCTCTCTCTCTCTCACTCTCTCTCTCTCTCTCTCTCTCTATATATATATATATATATTCTTTTAATCGTATCACCCCGAGCAAGGCGGTAATGCCACTGATGTGCAGGGGGCTACGTAATAGTGAAAAGATCGGAAAAGAGAAAGCCGGAAACCACATCCTAAACAGGGAACAAGGGACATATATATATATATATATATATATATATATATATATATATATATATATATATATATTAAATAAAGTGGGAAGTTGAGTTCGAATTCCAATCGTTCACTTTCTGGCAGATTCTCTTGGGAAATTTACGAATCAATTTTTTCTTCCTTCCTCCAGGTATGGTTAGGACTTATTTGGACTTCAACATTGGTTACCAACAGCTTTTTGAAAAGAAAAAAATGAATTCACACGCCTAATCACACAGAAATCTCGTTAACGATTGTCACGTGTCGACAGCCGTTCAGTCGGTTAAGTGCCATACATCAAACACGCCCTTGACGATCATGTCTCGAAAGAGACATGACTGACTAGCCAAAAGATTATCCTGCAGTAGGTTACCATTATTTCTGCAGTAGACTGGTTGCCAGCCAAAGCTATAGAACCCCATCTGTCCTATTATTTAACCCATAAATAGAAGGAAGAGACGGATTAATACATTTTCCAAAGGTAATTGCGCGTAAGTGAATGCTAGGAATTTAGTTGGAATTCGATCTCGGTTCCCGGATTTCTCGTTCCAAGCTACTGCACCACAATCTACTGCACCACAATGCACAGCCATTATGGGTCGGAAAGGCCGCTAAAAACTTATCGATCTACCAATGTCTAAATCTTGTCCCAATAGCCCAAAATCAGAAAACTTTTTTTTCTTTTGTCCAAGAGGGTTAAAGCTTCTTAGTTCGACCGAGAACTTTTCTTGTATATACGTACTCATGTATGCATACGTGTGTCTATGTGTGTCTGGGTGCGTCTCGCTTACATGTGGCATTCGCAGCTCAAATTGAACATTTGAACCGCATCGTTTCTCATTCAAACAAATGTTGATCGGAATTGTCAACACCTACCATTAGTAATGTGACCTCCCAATGTGATGCCTGCCGTTTCACAACGAACCAAAAAGAAACGAAGGAAAAACAGGAGAAAATTAAGCCCTCCCCGTGTTTTCTAATCTCGTTAAATATAAAAAGAAATCCGGCATTCATGTGGTTGACATTTGGTTGATTGTGTTTGTACCTTAGTCGATTACGTTTAACCAGAAATGAATGGGCTGTCTTCCCTGCCAACCAACGACAGCTTGAAGAAAATGATCAATTAGTGTCTGTTGGTCGGTAATGCAATCCATTGTACCCGTTTTAATTGTTATTATTCAATAGACTCCAGTGCTTCGTTCATTTGCTTAACCAGATGGATATTAATCTAATATATAAGTAGTATACTTTGCGCGAAGAGACTGTATCTGTATAGAGGTGCGTCTGAGGCGGTGAGGAAAAATATTGTTCCTGAAGTACTTGCAAAGTCAAAAACCACGATATCAGCGACTGTTTTTTTTATAGTTTTCTATCTAAACTTGAAACCGTTTTGCCATATTTGCCTACTTTTGAAGTCACAGATCTACTGAGAATAAATTAGGTTGTTGCAAAACAATGACCAATTTCAGAAGCATAATTTTATTCTTGAAAAATTAACTGTAGAAATTAGTCAAAATACGAACCGTCAGCATCTGTTCTCCTCTGCCATTGATCGACGAGATTATTTATTCCTCGTTGGTAAAACGTTATTGGCTGTGATCCAACGAAATCTTTGAAAACTGACTTTACCTCTGTTTTGTACTCTAAAGTTTTAAAAATGTGTTTCAGTGCTTTAAATGATTATCGGCAGGTGAAAGACTAGGAGAATATGGAGGACTAGCAGTATAGCCCGGAGTTGCTCGGGTGTAATGAAAGCTTTAAAACTAATCCATGGTCCTGGAGCTCAGACTCAGCTTAAAGTATATTTGTGTGAAGTTTGGTGAGAATCGGATAAAAATTGTGGATTTGTATAAAGAACATATAGACAAATAAACAGACACTCACACAAACGATATATATATATATATATTTAATCATATCACTCCGAGCAAGGTGGTAACGCCACTGATGAGCAGGGGGCTACGTAAGAGTGAAAAGATTGGAAAAGAGAAAGCCGGAAACCACATCCTAAACAGGAAACAAGGGATGAGCCTCTTCACCTGTTCAGTAGACATGGGTGGAGATATATATATTTTCGATTTTCTGCACTATTGTAAGAACTGCAACCTTGAAACTTCTGAATATCGTTTCTTATGTCTTTGTCTATGAGTGTATCAAATTTGATTAGAATCCGACTACTCCTTCTATAACCAGATTTTTTCGATTATCGATATTTATCGGGGGTACCTCGACACAAAACCTAGCTAAGAACACAAGCAGACGCTTATAGTACAACTGTGTAAATTTTCAAGTAAATCGGTTCAGCCGTTTCGGAGTCTATAGGTAACGGACACACACACACAGAGATACAGACACAGATACACACACAGAGACAAAGTTCCCTTTATAAATAAATTTAGATTAGATAAGATGTGGTTAATTCCCGTATTCCAAGTCTGAGTTTTTACAACGTCATTCTTGCAACATTCGGCCGCCCATTATCTTGGAACAAAATTGGCCCCAAGTCGATTCACCAATACATATCTCAATTTTCGCAGGTAAACATGCATTTCAGCAAGTTGATTGCAATTAAGTTCTGCATTAATTCAATGATTGGCTTCCAGAAAGCTGTAGTGAATAACACCATGTGTTACCAACAGACAGTCATCATAATCTTTTGTTGATGAAACTTTGGCTTTGGAAAATGTTTGAGGGACTCATCACTATCAAGGCATCGTTTACGGTTATCATAAATAATCCACTTTTCATCTCAAGTGACTATTCAATCAAGAAAAGAATCATTGGTGTTACGTAGAAAGAGCATCGAGCACACTTCGAAAAGCCTAAATTTTAGATTTTTATTGTAATCACGAAGAACCCATTTATCGAGGTTTTCACCTGACCAGTATTCTGCAAGTGACGTGAGATGGTTACAGTGCTGACACTAAGCGTCTGAGACATTTCTCTGAGACTTCGAAGTGAGTTTTGCTCAACAACTGCTTGGCAATTTTTCGTTGTCAAGACTGCATGAACCGTCCTCTACCTTCTTCATCTTCAAGGTTTTCATCACCCGTAGGGAATTTCTGGAACCACCTTCGTACTGTCCGATCCCTTGTGAACCCGCCTCTTCATGCTCTGTTGATATTGGCAGAAGTTTGGAAGGTACCGTACTCAAGTTTTGAACTCACGAAAGAAAAGTAAACGAAGATCATGTTTCATAATCAAAGGGTTTCTGTGCTTCAAGAATAATTCTGTCTGAAAATAAGTTACAAATTATTAAAGAGCACATATTAATTATTATTTATACCAAAATTCACCTAATATATACCGTTAATGTTAAAAGGCCTTTTGAAAATGAAATGAGTGACCATTATTTTTGTAACAACCTCATACAACTGTGACGATAATCCTGTCTTTCACAGACCGGAACTTTTTTCACCATATGTTAAACATGTTTCATCGCTAAATATTCAGATACAATCATCGGCTCTCTGTACCGCTCTAGTAAGTATCTGCCTCTCCTATTTTCTACCTATATATGAACCAAAGCAGGTCAGAAATTGAGTACGGTTGCCATATTTGGCCTGGAACTGCTCACTCCTAGCTTTCCAGCCTTCATAGAGTACAAAAGTGTCTCTGAATCCTTGTTAGAGAAGAATTATTCTCCAGACTGCATCTTTCCTTTCGGATGAACTCATTCCTTGGTTCCACTGGGTCTAACCTTCACGGCTAGGACCCTCCATGCCATTTACATAATAATAAACCACGCACGTTCCCTCCGTATTTCTCGTTAGTAAAAAGTTATTAAACTGTGATACAACGAAAGCTTCGAAAGCTGACTTTACCTCTGTTTTGGATTTTAAACTTTTAAAAATGTTTCAGTGCTTAAAAAATGATTATCGCTGGGTAAAACATCAGGAGAATATGGAGGATGTGGTTACTTCTCGTATCCCAATCTGTGAACAGGGAAACGATTTTGTGGAACCGACTCCCAAGAGGGTGTTTTCCCGATCAATACAATCAAGTCTAGCGTTAAGCAACTATCACCGGTTCACACTTCACCCACGTCTATTGAACAGGTGAAGAGGCTCATCCCTTGTTTCCTGTTTAGAATGTGGTTTCTGGCTTTCTCTTTTCCAATCTTTTCACTCTTACGTAGCCCCCTGCACATCGGTGGCGTTACCGCCTTGCTCGGGGTGATATGATTAAAAAAAACAAAAAAAAACAAACAAAAAAAACGTTATCTTCCTCCCCTACCCATATAAACTACCCTTAAAGAGTGGCCCCCAGACTTTGTACAGAGCGAACCTTAGCGTAAAATTAAATCTCATTTATGCCGGCGTGAATGAAAATTTTGTGGGGAGGAGGATGGGTAGACATTGCCGTGCAAAATGTTGGGACCAACTACATGTTAATGATTATACACTTTTATTTTATTGTTACGAGGATAAATTTCTATAAAAAAAATATTAATAAAGTGTACAAACAGGTTAAAATTTATAATAAGGCTTTCTACTGAGCCCTACTTGTTAATACAAAAATGTTTTCAGTCATAAAATAGTTGTAAAAAAGAGCAATTAGAAATAGAACGTTTGGAAGATTCTAAATCACTCCAGTATATTCGAGAATAATCTAGAAAATTTGAAAATAATCGAATAATCGTGAATAATCTAGAAAATTCGAAAAATATGCTAGTTCGGTGCTAGCCCCTATAAAAATAGTTTTTTTGAAGAGAGTTATAAGTTGTTAAAAGGCAATTTCTGCTATTATCAACACCGGCTTTATTCGCAGCCGAAAGAATCTCTATGAAAAGTTTCCGACCAACAGAAACCCAAAAAAGAGAATCTCATAGAACAAATCTGATAAATAGAAGTTTTGAATATTTTCATTGACCAAACTAAAAATTAATCTATATATATATATATATACATTTGAGGATTTCCAATAAAAGCACTTAGATTACTTCGCTAGACCTAATGTGATAAAAATACTTGACTCGCCCTCGCTTCTCCCTTCGTAACACTTGTTAGTATTTTTTGAGTACTTATGTATACTGGTAAGCCAGCATTAGACTGGCTCATTTTATAGTTCACCAATAGAAGGGTTAACCAATCAGAAGGCTCAAAATATTCAATGCGACGTATATAAAAGGCGGCCATATTTTTCCCGAGTATTCACAATCTAAACCGATTCAGTAGAGTGTCTGACGCGTGAGTGTTAATCTTTAACGTTGTTTCGCCGAACAGATTACGTAGTGAGCTGTATTCTATATTCATAAACTATGGTGGACATGGTCAACAACACTTCGCCAGTAAACTCTGTTTTGAATGCCAAAATTGTATATTTGTATATATTTTTATTTTGTGCTTTTTGTAAAGTAAATATTTGTTTGTGATTTATCTCTGTGCTTTGGTAAATCTTTTTCTTTTCTTTTGTTAAAATTTCTAACACGTGACATTATGAAGAAGTTAAGATTGTTTAGCAGTTTGCTTTTATCAGTAGTGCCTAATCTCTAATCAGTCAATCAGTTAAGTGCCATACGTGATACACGCTTGGCCGATCATGTCTCGAAAGAGACATGACTGACTGGGCAGAAGATTATCCCGCAGTAGGTTGCCATTGCTTTCTGCGGTAGACTGGTTGCCAACCAACGCTATAGAACCCAATCTGTCCTGCTATTTAACCCATAACTGGAAGGAAGAGACGGATTAATACCTTTTCCAAGGGTATTTGCGCGCAAGTGAATGCAATGAATTCGGCTGGAATTCGAACTCGGCTCCCCGGTTCCTCATTTCGAGCCGATATCCACTGTACCACAACGCACATCCCGACATCCACTGTACCACAACGCAATCTCTAATACTTTGAGTATTAGGAAATAATATTTTGCGTCTTCATAGGCACCGTTTAACAGATGAACCGCTTTAAGAAAGTTGAATTAAGGGCATGCCAAACTTTTGGACTAATAAAAATTATACAGTGATAAAGTCATGACAATATACAAATTTCTAACTAAGAATTTTTCCATCTTATTAGCATGAGTGCTGAGTACCTTAGCAAGTCAGTGTAGTCAAGCATTAGCTTGTTTTTTTTACACTAAAATTATGACTAAAATTTGTGCTGAAACAGGGATGAAGGTTTTGACTTTAAAGATGAAGATAACTCCATAAAAGGTGGCTCGGAGTTTCTAGAATCAATGTTCAAATCCCTCAAAAAACTTTGTGAAAGGAAGTGTTTTAAGTGAAATGAAAAACAGAAGATTTAGACAAGAGAATTTTTTGTTTTTTTTGTAATCATTTTACCCCAAGCAAGGCAATACTACCACTGGTGCACAGGGGGTTACACGAGAGGATGGTAAAGAGAAGCGGCAACAGGTTACAGGGTGTATCAGAGAATGGTTAAGAGAAGGATGGAAACACTGGTGTGAAGAGAGTTACGTGAGAGTAAAGCGGAAAGTGGGAAGAACAAGATACATTGGGCGTCAAGGATATAAGAGATGGCAGTTGAAGTTGCTTTTAAACTTTTGAAGATTAGCGCAATCAGGGAAAAGCGCAATCAAGGAAAAGAGTCCAACAGGCGGGAAGTGCGAGAAAAGAAACTGAGAGATTAGAAGTTCCGGTTACATTTTATTGTTTTCACTGTAAAAGTGGGGACCTAGTAGCTCAAGTAAATTTGTGCAGAAGGGACACCAAGGGACACTCGCCGGAGCAGAAACAGTGAAAGTATCATGTCGGTGCAAAAGTTTTTGCCGATTTAAAATTTCATCTTGAAAATGAAAAACTGTGTGTTTTTGAAAATCTTTATTGATAACAATAACAACCTTTGCTCTCTATAACTTGATTCCATCTGTCAACGAACTTATAAATGCCTTGCTTGTAAAATTATTTAGGTTTTGATGTGAAATATGAATCTAACTCATGTTCAATTTCCACTCGTGATGCTAACCTAAGGCCGTCTAAATGGTTTAGTAATCCTCGAAATAAGTGATAATCCGAGAGAGCTAGGTCAGGAGAATAAGCAGGATGGGGCAAAATTTCCCAACCAAATTCTCCTAGGAGAATCTTCAGTTAGTAGTGCTGTGTGAGAATGATCTATTATTAAACATCGTAGAAATGGCAACAAAGATGAGGACAATAATCCGAATAATGTAAATACTGTAAATACTACTTCATCTCAGAAATAGAGACAAATAGAATGATCTATTATTAAACGTCCTACAAATGGCAACAAAGATGAGGACAATAATCCGAATAATGTAAATACTGTAAATACTACCTCATCTCAGAAATATAGACAGAAAAAACTATATAAATCTATTAAGGTATAATCTTTTGCTAGATTGCGAAGATAGAGAATTTTTTTAACATGTTGGTGCTCTTTGTTACACATGATGCGTAACAAAAAAGGTTTCTTGCTGATAAAAATGTTCGAAATTTAGAAGAGTGCAAAAAAATAAACAGATCTCAATATAAAATAAACAAATTTGAAGAGAAACGAAAGAAAAATTACTCCACGAAATCACCAAGAACTTTTGGATTACTCCCAAGAATAGGGCAAAATTTGCATTGAAAAAATGGATCTTGTTTCATTCAATGCCACATTGACATTCAGGCAGTTATTCAACACTAATTATTAACCCAATACTTTGATGTTCTTTACTTTCTCTAGAAATAAAGATCGCATCCTGTAAAAGAAATGTATGAGGCCAAGGAGGCGTAGTGTTTTACTCTCTGGGAGGCAAGCCTATTCCATGCTAATGGGAGGTAGGTGCGATTGTCTATGATGGTTAATTGATAGCAGCTTCGTTTTGGAAGCATTAAAATTTACGAGCCATTTCTTACCCCAGTCCACTATGGATTGGAGGTACTTTTCAAGCTCGGCAGCGAGGTTCGCTTTGTCGACTACACCAGATTTTTTATCGAGCCGAGATTAAACTGTGGTGTCATCGGCTTACAGGCCTACTTGGGATCTTATGGCATCGGGGAGACCATTAATGTAAATCAGTATTTTTGTCTGGCCTATTTACAGTACCATTATGGTTAAGAGGCTCTATCATCCACCATTTACCATTAACAATGACACAGGAACATTATTTCTAGCCATCAAAAATCATAAAATTTAACGAGGAAAGCATATTGCTAAGCATTCGTGATCTAAACTTATTTATAAATGGAACTGTGTGTGTGTGTGTGTGTGTGTGTGTGTATTCTTTGGGTTTCTAGTCAGGTCATGGGTGACTTCTTTTTTCCAATTTCTCTCCGATATTGAAACTCGATACCCCGATATCCAATCAGGTTTGATCAAGATCAGGATTTCTGCCTTTTTACCGTGATTCTTGCTGCAGTATCTGCTCTAACTTGGTAAAATTATAGTTTTTAGACTTAAACATTAGTAGATCTTCTCAGACGACTCATTTTCCCCGATATCGGAAATCGATGCCCCCGATATTGCTTTTTAGTCTTTCATGCCAACGTCCAAAGAGTCTGAGCTCCAGGACCATGGATTAGTTGTAAATCTTTCATTACACCCGAGCAACGCCGGGCTATACTGCTAGTTTTACAATAAAATTAACCTAAGTGATTAATTTATGAAGTTGATCCGAAATGTTTTGCACGCATAGGGTTAAAAAATAAATAAATACATCTGTTAAGCAAGGAGTGTCCTTTTTGTAGTTGGCAGCCATCTCGTTATATAACAGCTGATGGTTACTCCTATCTGAATGCTTACAGCTGACTGCACAGGTGTAACTGTGTTTCTTTATCGCCTACAGAAACAATCTGTGGTATACACTGCACATATAATGAGCGGGATTTAGTTACAGTTTCAGGCAGAGAGCATCATCTATTTTTGCTCAATCTATGCTACGGTTTTTATGTATTCCCAACGGTGCCGGAAACCGGGATCGTCCCCCAAAATCAAAATTATCTAGACGTCCCCTCTCTGACAAATAGAATATGGTGAGACTCGAACCCGGGGTCCCATGGTCAGAATTCAAAGGTCTAACATATTTGACCAGATGCCAACATATTACAATTTAATCAAGAGCTAAACATTGGTCATTTTTGTACTTACGTAAACATTGATCAATCTTATACTTGATCCAGGTTCGAATTCTGGTCGAGATCACTTTGGCATGAATACTCTAGAGAAATTTAAAAATCACTCTTCAGGTAGGTTATTCACTGTCTCCATTTTTACCTCGAGTTTCAATTATTGCCACTAGTGCTACATTTTACAAATCTTCTTTCCTCATAATTTTCAACTGACTCGTTCTGAATTTCAGAAAATGTCTTTCTACCTGTCATTTCCTTCACGTGTTCCGTTCATGGTATCCTCAACATCCTTCTGTATAACCACATTTCTGTTGCCTCAATTCTCATCGTCATCCAAAATGATAATTTCCAGCTTTTATTACCAGAATGGAAATGCCCAATGTTATATTTGTTGTGCTCAAGCATCTGGTGAGTCAATAGGATCACCAATGAGGCTGCTCATGACAAAGTGAACCGAAATATCTTTGGCCTAAAAAGATATGAATGATAGCAGTTGCATCAATGATGCTTATTTTTATATATCTTGCTGAGGGTTAGTTGCATTTTGACAATTTTTTGGTTGTTGGCCAGTTAGATTTTGACAGTTTATAGTGAGAGGGTCAATTGAATTTTGACAGTATTTTTGTGTAGGTCAGTTGTATTTTGACAGTGATTTGTGTAAGTATCAATTGCATTTTAGAAATTCTTTATTATAGCATCAGTTTCATTTTGACTGTCCATTGTGTGAGGGTCAGTTGGTTTTGACAGTTCTTTATGTGAGGATCTGTTGAATTTTGACATTTCTTTGCATGAGGATCGTATTTTGACATTTTTTTGTTTGAAGGTCAGATACATTTTGACAGTTATTTATGTTAGGATAAGTTGTATTTTGACAGTTTCGTGTGTAAGGGTCAGTTAAATTTGATAGTTATTTATGTGAAGGTCAACTGGATTTTGACAGTTATTTATGAAAGGATTAGTTGAATTTTGGCAGTTCTTTGAGTGAGGGTCAGTTGAATTTTAGCTGTTCTTTGAGTAAGGGTCAGTTAAATTTTGGCAGTTCTTCGAGGAAGGATCAGTTGAATTTTGGCAGTTCTTTGAGTGAAGGTCAGCTGAATTTTAGCAGTGCTTTGAGTAAGGGTCAGTTGAATTTTGGCAGTTCTTTGAGTAAGGGTCAGTCGAATTTTAAGAGTTCTTTAAGTAAGGTGTCAGTTGAATTTTAGCAGTTCTTTGAGTAAGGGTCAGTTGAATTTTGGCAGCTCTTTGAGTAAGGGTCAGTTGAATTTTGACAGTTTTTGAGTAAGGGTCAGTTGAATTCTGGCAGTTCTTTGAGTAAGGGTTAGTTGAATTTTGGCAGTTCCTTGTTCGAATATTAGTAACATTTTGATAGTTCTTTGTGCGACTAATGCCACAGGTCTTGTATTAAAACAGACTCAGTCGTCGCTTCTCTCATTGAAGTGAAATGAATTCCAATTTTATACGGGATTAACGCTGTTTAAAAACGTTGGAGCGATTAGTGAATTTTTTTTCTTTTCAAAGGAAATAGGGTGGAAGCGTTTAAATCGGTGCAGAAAAAAGATTCATTCCTGATTTCGCTTGACAGCAACGATACCAATGAGAAACTAAAATTAATCTTGCTGCTCTGATTATCTCGTCAAGAAGTTACGAGACTAAAACATTTAAACACCAAAAGACGATATTATAGCAAAAATATGTGCTTTCAGTACAATATTTAGACCATGACTTGCTCCCACTGCCTCTATATATAAATGCTCTATTTCTGATACTAAGCACTTTTCTCATTTAGATATACCAGATTTAACCACCGTATATATATATATATATATATATATATATATATATATATATATATATATATATACAAAAACAACAAAAGCAAACTACAGATTCTCGAGGCAATATTCATTAAAAAGCTTAAGCCGTCAATTAATAGAATTTTTTTCATGCTTTAACAATGACATTACAACATATAAAAAATTCTATTTTGGATAATTTTCACGTTCTAATGAACGCTAAGCAATTTGTCAACCGTTATATTTGAAGCAGAAATAAAAATTTACAGTAATTTTTAGCCACACAGTTTTGCAGTTATTTTTTGTTACCATAACCCACACTCCTGACGATGATCTAGGAAGGAGATTGAAAGTATTTGGATACATTGAGAAACGAATGATAATAACATCTGTCGATGTTACAGCTCATTTCTGATATCTTTCAATTATAATACGCGAAAGATTATCCGTGAGTATGAACGGATTTTATTAAAAGTAATGTTTGCAATTTATTTAATCTGACATGTCTAAAAGAAAATTTGCTGCCTAAATACACACACACACACACACACATATATATATATATATATATATATATATATATATATGTGTGTGTGTGTGTGTGTGTGTGTGTGTGTGTGTATTTAGGCAGAATGTTTTCATTGATGGATGTTTCATTAAATAATAAAACAAATCGACAAAACTTGCCTGTAGTATTTAATGAAACATATATATATATATATATATATATATATATATATATATATATATTAATGTATATTTGGGAAGCAACCTTTCTTTTACGCATGTTTCATTGAAAATAACAGACAAGGAAGATGTTATTAATTTTTATAATATTCTAACATATATATTTTTTGCTGGTGTTAAGGTTGGTTGGTTTGTTTTATGGCATATCAACACCTCGGCGGGTCACTTATTGCCAACTAATTTTTTTTTTTATTGCTGGTAATACCTTTTTTTTTTCTTTCAACAATTTATTGTTGTTTTGGGGTCTAGTAATACTTTTTTTTCTTTTCAACTATCAAGATTCTTTGGAATTTGTTTTTTTCAGGGCGGGGTCCCCAAGTCCTACCCTGTTATTTAACCCATAAATGGAGGGAAGGGACGGATTATTACCTTTCCCAAGGGTACCAGGGCTTAAGTGAATGCAGGGTATTCAACTGGAATTCGAACTCGGCTCACCGATTTCTCTTTCCGAGCCGATATCCACTGCACCACAATGCACATCCGCCACTATACCCTACAGCACCTGGTATTCTCAAGCGGTCACCCAGGCTCAACGTTTGCTTAACTTCGGTGATCGAGCGAGAACCGGTGTATTCAACGTGATATGGCCGTAACCACACACATCCGTCACTAAACGCTTACAGCACCTGGTATTCCCAAGTGGTCACCCATCTAAGTACTGACCAGGCTCAACGTTACTTAACTTCGGTGATCGCGCGAGAACCGGTGTATTCAACGTGATATGGCCGTAAGCACGCACATCCGTCACTAAACACTTACAGCACCTGGTATTCCCAGGTGGTCACCCATCTAAGTACTGACCAGGCTCAACGTTGCTTAACTTTGGTGATCAAACTAAAACTGGTGTATTCAACGTGATATGGCCATAAGCACGCACATCCGTCACTATACACTTACAGCACCTGGTATTCTCAAGTGGTCACCCATCTAAGTACTGACCAGGCTCAATGTTGCTTAACTTCGGTGATCGAGCGAGAACCGGTGTATTCAACGTGATATGGCCGTAAGCCCTGGAGTAAAGGAATGTAAAAATGTTTCGTAATTATTTTTCCAAGCGCTTTCAGCCACTTTTCTGGCTATCCTCAAGGGTGTTAAGGTTCACTGTTTTATTTTATCCTGACGTTTTGACTATAACGTAATTTCTTTTCTGGTGTTTTTGAAAAAGAGAGTTCTTTCAAAGCTCTCACTGTCCGTGCACGATTATCCTGCACATATACAAATCTACCATCCGCCCATGTATTGAATACTGCTGCCATATCTGGCCGGGTGCCCCTGCTACCCTCCTTGGGCTTCTTGACAAAATACAAAGGAGAATCTGTAACGTGATTGATACTGACTTGGCAGACCGACTGCAACCACTCTCTCACCGGCGTGATGTGGCTTCCCTGTGCCTTTTCTACAAGTATTTTCATGGCTTCTGCTCCGATGAACTTAGATCACTGATGCCGCCTAAGCACGAATTTGCACGAGATACTAGATTAGCAACTAGGTCCCACCCTTTTACAGTTAAACAGATAAGATGTCACCGTAATTTCTACTCCAACAGCTTCTTTTCTTGCGCTTCCCGCCTGTAGAATTCCCTTCCACAAGTCTGCTTTCCCGACAACTACAATCTCCAGGTGTTTAAATATAGGGTCAATAGACACCTCTTATCACACTAACTTCCAATTATTCTCAGAACACTCTCATCTACCCAACCCTCATTCTCGGTATCCTTATCCGCCTATCACCCACCCTCTGACATTTCCTATATTTAACCATTCTCGGTATCCTTACCTGCCTATCACCCACCCTCTGACATTTCCTATATTTAACCATTCTCGGTATCCTTACCTGCCTATCACCCACCCTCTGACATTTCCTATATTTAAGCATCTTTCCTCCACTCTATGTAGCCCCCTGCGGACTAGTGGCAGTGAAATGCCTTGCTCGGGGTGAAACGCTTATATAAAAAAAAAAAAAAAATCGTGTGAGCTGCTTTCTATTTTAAAACGGTTTCAATACTCCATTTCCATTGTTAAATAATGTAAGGTTGATGGTAGGAGAGAATCGTTTGATATACAGTGCCTTTCTAATAGCGAGATGCTTTTGATATATATATATATATATAGATATATATATATATATATATATATATATATATATATATATATATATATATATACTAGCAGCCCGGCGTTGCTCGGATGTAATGAATGCTTTAAAACTAATCCATGGTCCTAGAGCTCAGACTCTTTGGACGTTGGCACGAAAGACTCAAAAGCAATAGTTTCGAAACCGGCCAGAAGTAAGTGGATGTGGCTAGTACATTGATGAGCTGTGATAGCGAAACAGGCTTGTATGTGGATGACTAATATATATATATATATATATATATATATATATATATATATATATATATATATATATTTCTCTTTTTCCCTTTCCTTACTGTTCTTTCTTCTTTTACCTCCCTAACGGTCAAGATGTCAACTTGCTTAATATATAAGAAATAATAATAATAATAATAAACATAAGATTACAAACAAATAAATAAATGACAATAAATGTAAAGGGGAAGGAGGAAAGAAAGAAGGAAAGGAAGGAACGGGAGGGAAAGGGGAGAAAGAGATAGAGTCCAGTTCCAAATATGGGTAGTATCCGTTTGAAGTTATTTTGACTGTCTTAGATGGCATGACCTCTGAAAAAAAACAATTCCCCTGACTTTAGGCGTCTATTTGACCCCATCAGGTTAACCCACTTATACTAACTTTCATCCACATATACCTATGTGTACATTCCCACATGTACTTACCCTGTGATTTTGTTTAAGTTTACATATACACTGATTTCTTTTTTATCTTTTTAGGTCTTAGCGTTTTTATACTCACACACACACACACACACACACACAATCACGCATACATATATATATATATATATATATATATATATATATATATACAGTTAGTTAGTTTTGGGTCATAATTAAATTACACCAGTAGTCAGTTGTATTAAAAAGTGTTCAATACATTTATACTGTAGAACTTTTAATATTTTTTCATTTGGAAATGAGTTATTTCTGCAACCTAGATTTCAGCCTTTCAATATCTTTTGAAGAATATCTCGGAAGCAAACTGAAAGTACTTGGGAACATCGAGAAATGAATAATAAAATCATCTATCAAAGTTACAGCTCATTTCTGACATCTTTCAATTATAATACGCGAAAGATTATCCATGAGTATGAACGGATTTTATTAAAAATAAGCAGACACAATGTTTGTAATTAATTTAATCTGACATGTCTGAAGAAAATTTGCTGCCTAAATACACAAATTATATATATGTGTGTGCGTGTGTGTGAGTGTGTGTGTGCACACGCTTATATATATATATATATATATATATATATATATAATGATAATTTCCTATCAGGAAATACATATTCAAATCGATTTGTATTAACATTATCGCTCTGAGGAAACGATTCCAATGTGCTACACCAATGGAAAGAGTCAGACAACTAGATCGCGGGTCGACAAAGCTACGTTGCTGTCGCTTGTCAACAGCAGTAAATTACTGAGGTTAAGATCCATTTTGTGTTCATAGACACGTCTTATACTCATCTCTCTCTCTCCCTCTCTCTCTCTCTCTCTCTCTCTCTCTCACACACACACACACACACACACACACACACACACACACACACACACACACACATATACTTCATGTCTCTGTGGGTAGATGATGTAAATATCCATAGACACTTTTTTAAAAAAATTCTGTAAGTTCACCTGAAGTATTGGGGAAAGCAATTGTGAGGGTTTATTTTTTTTATTCTGCTTTAGAATCATTATTCTTCGGGGTATTTTAGGTCCTGATCATACCCATAACAGCTTTCGATGTGGTTGTAATTATTTTATTATTAACATTTGATGCATTGTCATGGATAGTAGGCGTTAAGGAGTCAGCAGATAGTAGTATTATATTATATAATTATACTAGCAATATAGCTCGACGTTGCTCGGGTGTAATAAAAGCTTTAAAACTAATCCATGGTCCTGGAGCTCAGACTCTTTGGACGTTGGCACGAAAGACTAAAAAGCAATAGTTGTTTCCAGTTAAAGCGAAACCGTAAACTGAAAGAAAAATGAATGGATGTAAGTCAAATTTTGATTTCCTGCTATCGATATCAAATTTTTTGCACTATTGTAAGAACTGCAACCTTGAAACTTCTAAATATCGTGTCTTATGTCTTTGTCTATGAGAGTATCAAATTTGATTAAAATCGGACCACTCCTTCTATAACCCGATTTTTTCGATTATCGATTTCCGATATTTATCGGGGGTACCTGGACACAAAACCTAGCTAAGAACACTCGCAGACGTTTATAGTACAACTGTGTAAATTTTCAAGAAAATCGGATCAGCCGTTTCGGAGTCTATAGGTAACGGACACACACATCCACAGACAGACACACACACACAAAGTTCCATTTATAAATAAGTTTAGATTATATTAGTATTATATTATATTAGTAGGTAGTATTATATTATAATGATAATTATGATATTATATTTATTATCAATAAACATGATAAAATTAGTCATGGATAGAAATAAATTCAAACACAACGTTGATCCAAAGACTGACACACTTATTAAAAAGTAAGTAACTTAATAAGCTGGAGAATTCTCAAGAATGATGCTATCGAATCATATCAAAATATAAATCAGCAATCATTTTTTTAAAATGCACTAGAAGTCCTTATTTGCGAAATTCAAAGTAGTTTGGCTATGAGGTTGTTCTGATATAGGGACGTTCGGATATGAGGTTGTTCTGATATGGGGACGTTCGGATATGAGGATGTTTGAACATTTAAATTCATAACCTTATTCAAAAGAATACTACTAAATAGTACTATTGTTGATTTATGCTGGCCACCCTCGGATGGTACAAAGTTACGACCATTTTCCTATTGCTGTTCTTTTCATGGCGTTTCTCAGAGAACTCACCCGTTGTTGGCAACTTGTACAGGAAAATGAAAACACTAAATTTATAACCACATGTAACTCTGTTGGATCACATTCTTGAACTGTAATTAAGATCTGCTCAGTATATTTGAATTATAAACTACGGGTTGGCTCTGTGAAGAAACAGGCAGTGTTGGGTAGGTGGATATACTCGGAAATGAGAAACCATGTTGCAGATGAGAATTCACATTAATTTCTAATGTGACTTTCTGATTAACCTGCTCTGATGATAATTAGAGAGTAATAGGTTAATATTTTTCACATGAAAATAAAATATGTGTTTCTTGCCAAAGAAAATGGCACCTATAAAGTTAAGCCTGTTAGGAGCCAACATAAGTTATAGAATGAACTAGCGTCGTCGTACATTTGATGTTATGGAAATGGCAAGACGTATATCAGTTGTGTTCAGACACATGGTGAGTCACTGCGAACTCAGGTCATGGCACTCATGGTAAGGTAAGAAGAAATATCAGTTCAAACAGGACATGATCGGAAGTCGTGAAGGATCGACTCTGTAACAGACAAACGACACTGACTTCAAGGAATTCAATGCAGGAGGCAGCAGTTGCATATCTAGCAAATCAGTTCAACTTTATTTAGATTCTGTAGGATATGGGAGCAGAAGATCTACCAAGGTGGGTCTGCTGACACCGGACACAAGAGGTCGTTTTGACCCATGATATTGTTAGTTGAACCCTGGAGAAGTGGTAAAGTCTGGAATTGTTCAGTGAGTCAGAGTTGCTGTTCGATTGTGGTGCAGTTGTAACAAGGCACTAATTTTCTAAGGAACCCCAGATATTGTAAGTCAAAATACATAGCTATTATTTATATATTAATAAACATACAAATTATCAGATGCATATTATAAACTGACCGTTTGAATGATTTAAATTTAAATTCCCTCAATGTTCGTGAAAGTTAAATTATATATATATATATATATATATATATATATATATATCGTACTTCAGTAATAAATTGGACACTCTTGGATATATATCTCGTCCTTCAATAATAAATTGGACACTCTTGGATAAAGGCATTTGTTTACATTGTGTATATAACACGCTAAAAATCTACCTTCTTCCACCATGCGACGATAGCTTAGAAGTAGAATCTCCGGCTGATGTCAATCGGTCGGATTTCCATCCTGGCTGGAAGCAATCAGATGTCTAACCGTACTGATGAGCTGTGATAAAGCAAAACATGACTGTCTACGGACGACTATATATATATATATATATATATATATATATATATATATATATATAAATTTGCAAGGGGCTCCAGGTTTTGGCAGTCAATTTTACTTTCTTACTTTCTCTTGCTGGCTTGAATCATTCCCAACAGAAATGGTCAGTCAGTTGAGTGCCATACGTGATACACGCTTGGACGATCATGTCTCGAAAGAGACATGTCTTAATGCTATCACGTCTTAATGCTATCACACACCTATTAATAAAGCAACGGGTGAGTCCATGTTGAGGTGAGTATGGGTCCTACAACAACAATCTTGTCTCACTAGATTTAATACGACTAAATAGTCAAATTAATCCACATAAGGTGTCTCATACTTTCGGCCTTGTGCCACTCTTGAACTACACTATGTAAATCGCAATCATAGCGAGTTCACGAAATATGAGATATTCGTTTTCTGAAATATAATGGGTATATTTTACACACCTCAATATACATTTTTACGCGCTCACCGGGAACGTCTTGGGAATGGAATAACGTTCTACGCAGGGTGGCGTAGAGGCCGACAGCAAATCTTTAATAATTGTGATAAGTGTGGTTTGCCTAGCAAGAGACAATGACTCAAAATACACCACCTTTAATGCAAAAGATGCGAGATGTATACGGACCAGATCAGTTCGTTTTTCATTAATTCATAGAAGCAGAAACCTATTCATACGACACTAGACTCGCTATCTCACTATGGCTCGTGAAATTTGTTAATTGGGCCCTGAAAGAACAGCAACGTTTGCTGGTACTCAGTGAGTTATGGTTGTTGTTGCTTTGGGGTGGAGAGAAAAGTTCATGGGTGGTCTAGATTCCATACCAATTTTAAGAAGGCACCGTAAAGAATATTTTCTAATGGTTTTCTACGTGACATGTTCATCTTGCTATTCCTGTGAACGTTAAGTTGCATTACTTCGTGATCAATTCCATGGGATTCATGTCACCAAAAACGATAAGTTTGTTCGGGCATAAGTCATCCTGAATTTATGGAAATGATAAAAATTCTGAAACGAAAAACACAAAAGAAGCTACTAAGTGAAGAGATGATCTGCAAAGAAGTAACAATGTTACCGGGAGCATAGCCAAGCATGTCCACTTCTTGACCAGGAGACTCAAGTTTAAATCTCCCCACGGTGGATTTGTCAAAAAGGTGACTTCTTGGTGTAATCAGTCGAAAAAAGCGATCCCAGTGTGCGGTACCTTTGGGAAGTAACTGGAAGCCATTCCCTGTGTTTACCCAAGCTTTGAGAGTAAAACTGGCTAGATGGAACTGTTTAGAAACCGTCGATTCTAGCACGAAATTACATATCATTCTGGCTGAGTCTTTGAGCGTACTGGTTTTGTTCACATCGACCTCTCTCCCCAGCCAGATCTGTCTGCAACAATAGTTTTCCAGTCTTTGACATTACCGCCAAGAGCCTTTAGGTTAAATTTAACTACATTCTTGAAACGTTTGGGGGCAAAAATTACCCCATACGTGTCAGATGATGTGTCCATCGCATTTTATTACGAAGAACTAATATACACATATGGCGTGCACCTCCCTGAAACTGTAACTAACAGACGCTCAACATGGCTGTAGTATAAACCACGGGTGAATTCTGTGTGTGTTAAACAAACGTAAATGTTTCTGGGCAGACGTCTGCAACAGGGATTGACTAGCCGTCTAGAAGATTAGTGTATTCGAAAACGTTTATCCGGCTGGCTTAATTATTCTTTCTGACTATGTGCACCTCGGTGTAGTGTAATGGTTAGTGTTGTGACGCAGCTCGAACACGTTACATACGGTTCACAATTGTAAAGAACTAATATCGAGTAGTGACAGGAGATTCGGCAGCTGACGACTAGCACGGTCGTCGTCTACTAAGCTCATTAGTTATTGCCACCCTACACAGACTTGTACTACTGTATCCACCGAGAATAAACTTATGACTTATTTATATCTGTGTATTGTCATTCCTCTACGATACAACAGTTAGCAAGCTTGTCTCGCTAAAACCAGTTACAACTGAGTAGTGAGTTCGATTCTCACTCCAAACATTCAGCCTTGTGCCACATCTACGCTTAGAAAATCACCTATTCTTTCTTTCTCTTTTCTCTTTTTTTTTTCTTCTTTTTTAATATTTTTCTCTTTTTCGACCGTTGTTCTTTTTTATATTATTTCTTATTTCTTTAGCCCGGCTGCAGTCACTCTCTCACCGGCGTGATGTGGCTTCCCTGTGCCTCTTCTATGAATACTTTCACGGCTTAACTTAGTTCACTGGTGAGGCCTAGGTATGATTTTGCAAGAGATACTAGATTAGCAACTAGGTCCCACCCTTTTACAGTCAAACTGATAAAATGTAACCGCAATTTCTACTCTAACAGCTTCTTTTCTCGCATTTACCGCCTGTGGAATTCCCTTCCATATACTTGCTTCCCGGACAGATACAATCTCCAGGAATTTAAATGTAAGGTCAATAGACATCTATCACACTAATTCCCATCCATTCCCTCAAACACTCTTCCCATCTACCCAACCCCCATCCCCGGTATCCTCATCCGTCTACCACCCTCCTTCCGACATTTCCTATAACTAACCAGTCATTCTCATCACTTTCCCCTATGTAACCCCCTGCGCAATAGTGGCAGTGGAATGCCTTGCTTGGGATGAGATGATTAAAAAAAATTTTCTATACTATTATAATGTGGATATAAAGTTGTGGATCAATTCGACATTACAATCAATATATAAACTGAACCCTCACTTCATGGCCACATTCATCCTTCTCTTTCCCACTTCCTGACACCTCCTATAATTTGTCACTCTTTCTCTTCACTTTCCCCTATGTAACCCCCTGCGCAATAGTGGCAGTGGAATGCCTTGCTTTGGATGAGATGATTAAATAAATTTTCTGTATTTTATAATGTGGATATAAAGTTAGGGATCAATTCTACATTACAATCAATATATAAACTGATCCCTCACTTCATGGCCACATTCATCCTTCTCATTCATTTTCCCCTATGTAACACCCTGCGCAATAGTGGCAGTGGAATGCCTTGCTTGGGATGAGATGATTAAAAAAATTTTCTGTACTATTATAATGTGGATATAAAGTTGGGGATCAATTCTATATTACAATCAATATATAAACTGATCCCTCACTTTATGGCCACATTCATCCTTCTCTTACCCACTTTCTGACACCTGCTATAATTTGTCACTCTTTCTCTTTTATTTCTCCTCACATTATTTTCTTGTTTTCTTTCTTCTTTACTGTTGTCTGTTTTCATTCGATTATTATTTCTGAGCTGCCAAGGACAGAAATCTGTGGAAGCCTTGATCGCCAACCTCCTGACTGTACGCTGCGCATAGGAGAAGATATATGTAACTCAATCTGCACGTGTGCGTGTGAATGTATAGGCGCATAACGCTCACTGTGTGTGCATCTGTGCGAACCTGCGTGTATGTAATTTGATGTTTCCTCTCCTTTCAGCGCTTCTTATTCAGTCAACAGCTGTACAAGTTCAGAAAATTCTTATCTTCTTTAAGGGCCTTTAAACTGCCTTATTGCATGGTTAGGTGATTTACGACCCAAGCCAATTGATAACGATTGCAAACAAGATTTGATTGGCGCGGCGTGGGAGAGGCCTACAGAAAAAAAAAACGCCTGAAGTGCAGACGTTTATGGCTGACAATGTCTCGCATGTCACCAAATAAAATTCGACTGTACCTTTATTAAATACTTTCTTTTAACATATCTCTTTCGAAATTTTTTTCCAGTATTTTTGTTCGATGCTCCAATGCATTTTATTTATTCTATTCCTTATTTTTTTACCGTCTGACTGTTTTTCTCTATTCAGTCATTTTTTCATTAACTTCATTGTCTGTGTTTTTTTGTTTTCTTTTTTGTTTTTTCTTCTAAGAGATTTCTTTGGTTGGACTTTAACTAAGTTTAAACTTAATTAACCCACCACCTTCAACTTTTTTAATTGGAGTAGATCGATCAAACTATCGCCCGGTTCACACTCCACCCACGTCTATTGAACAGGTGAAGAGGCTCATCCCTTGTTCCCTGCTTAGGATGTAGTTTCCGGCTTTGTCTTTTCCAATCTTTTCACTCCTACGTAGCCCCCTGCGCTTCAGTGGCGTTACCGCCTTGCTCGGGGTGATATGATTAAAAAAAATTTTTTTTTTCCTTCGTTCTGCCTTCGTTTTTCTTACTATTCCATCTTCTTTCCTTTCCTTTTTTTCCTCCAAACTTTTTTTTTCTTTTCTTTTTTTTTTTTTTTACTATTTTCTTCTTTTATTCGATTATTTCTATTTTTTATTCTTTCTTTCTTTATTTTTTTTTCCCTGTTTCATCTTTCGTTCCTTTTCTTTTTCTTCTATTTCTTTCTTTTTTTCTCTTTCTTTTTACTGTTTTTCACTTATGTTCTACTATTTTCTTTTTATCTTCTTTCTTTTTTCTTTCTTTTTCCTCTGTTTCTTTTTCCTTATTTTTCATTAACTACTTTTTTTCTTATTCCAGCCGAATTCCTTGCATTCACTTACGCGCAAATACCTTTGGGAAAGGTATTAATCCGTCTTTTCCTTCCAGTTATGGGTTAAATAACAGGACAGATCGGGTTCTATAGCCTTGGTCGGCAACCAGTCTACCGCAGAAAGCAATGGCAAACTACTGCGGGATAATCTTCTGCCCAGTCAGTCATGTCTCTTTCGAGACATGATCGCCCAAGCGTGTATCACGTATGACACTTAACTGACTGACTTCTTTTTATTATCTTTTCCTGTTTTATTCGATCATTTTTATTTTTTTATTTTCTCCTTCCTTTCTTTATTTATCCTCATTTCATCTTTCTTTTCTTTCTTTTTCTTCTATTCCTAGTATTTGTTTTCTTTCTTTTTACTGTTTTTTTCTTCCATTCGATCATTTTTCTTTCTTTCTTTCTTTCTTTCTTTCTTTCTCCCTATTCAATATTTATTTACTTTTCTTTATTTCTTTTTTCCTTTTTTTTTTTTTTGCTGTTTTCCTATTCGATGGTTTTTATTTTTTATCTTCATTCTTTTTCTTTCTTTCATTCTTCCTATTTCATTTTTCCTTTTCTTTTTCTTTCATTTCTTTTTTTTTCTTCGTTCTTTACAGTTTTCCTCTTTTATGTCTTCTTTCTTTCTTACTATTCCATCTTTCTTTTTTTCTTTTTTTATCAACTTTTTTCTTTGTTCATATTTTTTATTTATTTCTCTCTATCATTCGAGGATTTCTTTATATTTTATAATACAATATTTTCTTTTTTTCCTTCTATTCTATCTTTCTTTTTTCTTTTTCCGTTTCTTTTTTTTTTTTTTTTTTTGGTTTCTTTGTTTCTGTTTTCTTTTTCTATTCATTCTTTTTTATTTAAATTTTTTTATTACTTCTCGATTTTTTCTTTTCCTCATTTTTTCTTTCTTTCTCTCTTGGTTTATCTTCTTCCTTCTCGTTTTTTTTTTATTTTCTTTCTTTTTTCTGTTTTCCTTTATTATTCAATTTTTTTATTTCATTCTTTCTTTTTTCATTCATTATTTTTTCCTCTTACTATTTCCTTCAATCATTTTCATATTTATTCCATTCCTTCAATTCACTTTTTTATCTTCTTTCTTTTTTTCTGTTTTCCTTTATTATTCAACTTTTTTATTTCATTCTTTCTTTTTTCATTCATTATTTTTTCCTCTTACTATTTCCTTCAATCATTTTCATATTTATTCCATTCCTTCAATTCACTTTTTTATCTTCTTTCTTTTTTTCTGTTTTCCTTTATTATTCAACTTTTTTATTTCATTCTTTCTTTTTTCATTCATTATTTTTTCCTCTTACTATTTCCTTCAATCATTTTCATATTTATTCCATTCCTTCAATTCACTTTTTTATCTTCTTTCTTTTTTCTTTTTTCCTTTATTATTCAACTTTTTTATTTCATTCTTTCTTTTTTCATTCATTATTTTTTTCCTCTTACTATTTCCTTCAATCATTTTCATATTTATTCCATTCCTTCAATTCACTTTTTTATCTTCTTTCTTTTTTTCTGTTTTCCTTTATTATTCAACTTTTTTATTTCATTCTTTCTTTTTTCATTCATTATTTTTTCCTCTTACTATTTCCTTCAATCATTTTCATATTTATTCCATTCCTTCAATTCACTTTTTTATCTTCTTTCTTTTTTTCTGTTTTCCTTTATTATTCAACTTTTTTATTTCATTCTTTCTTTTTTCATTCATTATTTTTTCCTCTTACTATTTCCTTCAATCATTTTCATATTTATTCCATTCCTTCAATTCACTTTTTTATCTTCTTTCTTTTTCTTACTAACTTGTTTGCGTAAAAGTAGATGTTATCTTTGGTGGCTATTCTCATCTATTGTTTTTATCAATGAGAAAAATGTTATTTTAAATAATTAGAAAAAGGGTATTTTATTAATGAAATTAGGGCATTTTTTAATCAGAAAACAGGCATTTTTATTAACAAGAAAAAAGGCATTTTATTGAAAATCGACATTTTTCATCAGAAAAGGTGCATTTTTATTAATGAGAAAAAAGCATTTTCATTTTATGAGATACATATGATTGTATCAGAAACAAACAAAAGATTGATCAACTCTTTTGTAAAAATGTATGCTGGAGAGTTTCCTCACAGACGAAGAAAAAGTTCAGTTTTATTGAAAACTAGCAGTATAGCCTGACGTTGCTCAGGTGTAATGAAAGCTTTAAAACTCAAAACTAATCCATGGACCTGGAGCTCAGACTCTTTGGACGTTGGCACGAAAGACTAAAAAGCAATAGTTGGTTCCAGTCAAAGCGAAACCGTAGACTGAAAGAAAAATGAATGGATGTAAGTCAAATTTTGATTTCCGGTATCGATGTCAAATATGTTTTCCGTCGCAAACTGAATTTTGAAGGCTAAATAAGTCCTCTGAGTAAATGGTATCATGGCTGAGACTGAGAACTACAATTATACCTACTTAGAGCAAAACCCGTAGCAAAAACCAAAATAAAAGGGCTGAAATCCTGATCTTGATCAGACCTGATCGGATATCGGGTTATCGATTTCCGATATCTGGGGGAAATCGGAAAAAATAAGTAACCCATGACCTGACCGGAAGCCTAAAGAATATTTGTATGAAGTTTGATGAGAATCGAATGAAAGCTGTTGATTTGTAAACAGAATATATAGACAGACAGATAGACAGACACACACACAAGCATTTTGCCTTTTATGTATATAGATTTCAGATATAGGGGGAAAATCAATAAAAAATATGTAGCCCATGACCTGACCGAATCCCTAAAGAATATTTGCGTGAAGTTTGATAAAAATTGTAGATTTGTATAAAGAATATACATACAGACAGACAGATAGATAGACAGACACACATACAAACATCTTACTTTTATATATATATATATATATATATATATATATATATATATATATATATATATACACGAAAAAGCGATCGCGCCTGCGGTTTGACAACGGCTCGTCAGGGCCTGACGAGCCGTTGTGCGAAACCGCGGTAGGTCTTGGCGATCTTGCGATTTTTTCTCGTGTGTTTTTGCTCTGCGTAACTGCCTCTTAGTTAATCCTTTTTGGTTAGTTTAGTATCGAGCACTTTTCTTTCTTTGTGGTTTGTTCCGTTTGAGGGTTTTTTTCTTTGCTGTGAAGTGCTGTATGTATTGTCGGTGCTCCGCAGTTTTCTTTTTTTTTTCCCCTCGTTGTCCAAAGCTTTATAGCCGAGGGCGATAACGGAGTTAGATTCTGCCGGTTATTCGTGGTTCTTAAAAATTACTTGTGTAACATTTTAAGATTTGAATACGTACAGAGTCAATTTTATTATTATTATTATTATTATATATATATATATATATATATATATATATATATATATATATATATGTGTGTAGATTTCCGATATCAGGGGAAACTCGACAAAAATAAATAGCACATGACCTGACCGGAAACGTAAAGAATATTTGTGTGAAGTTTAGTGAGAATTGGATAAAAATTGTGGATTTGTATGAAAGACAGACAGACAGACAGACAGACAGATAGACAGACGCACATCTTGCCTTTTATATAGATAGATAGATAGATAGATAGATAGATAGATAGATAGATAGATAGATAGATAGATAGATGTGAATTAAGTAAACAATAATACTTCGAATCAGAAACTGTCGTTTCTCGTTACTAGGGAACATAATGAGGAAAGAGAGTTTCGAGAATTTGAGACTCACATGGCATATTGAAAGGAAAAGAAATAGGGGAAAGCATCGAGGGAACTGGGTAGAAGTAGCGGTAAGGTCTATGCTAACATTTTCTTCTCCTGCACTTCTCGCCTGTGGAGCTCCTTTTCGACTCTGTGCTTTCCAACCAACTTTAATCTGTAAAAGTTTAAATGCAATGTTAATCTACTGTCTTTCTGATTACTCTCTTCTCTTTCTGTTCCTTATTGTTACGTGTTGGAATATGTATAGGTTACAAATCCTGTATCAGTCATCAGCCAACTAAAAAAAAAACACACACACAAAATAAATTACACAGCCGCAAAAGAGGATTCAAACGGCTAAAAGCTTTTCTTTTTCCCAAGTCAGTGTGAAAAGCAAAACTCTAGATCCTGATTGGATGACAAATCAGAAAATTCAAATAACATCAGCGAAACTTTTTTTTTTTCAGCTAAAGAAAAAATGGTCAGTGGTATGAGAGACAGCAGTCAGTCTAACCGTCAGTCAAGCAAGCAGTCGATATGTCAGTCAGCGAGTCAGGAGAGACAGTTAGACACGCCAGTCAGCCCGAAAGGCGCAATATCAGATACGCACAGTCCGATAGGCGCCGACACCGAAGAGACCAGTGCCGACAAACAGGTCCATCGCCGACTCACTCGATACAGAGAAGAAGGGAAAAAAAGCAACAGCAACAAGATACCTTCAACTGCCGTAAAACTTTTCACGCCTCTCATCAGCCAGAAATGAGAAGGAACACAGACTTCCTGAGTTGAGTTGACTGATTCAGCGTTTTACGCACGAATTTTTACCAGTTACTACTATCTCCATTTGACTCTCTCCGTCTTCGTGAATTTTCGTACACACTCCTTTTCAACGTAATTTGAAACACTTTCCTTTTCCACCTACTTAGCGGCTGACACATAAAAGGGAAGGCAACATTGTGTTACGAATCTGTTTAATTAGACTCAAAACAGACACTTTTATATTCAACCAACATTCACTCAAATCCAAAAGACACTTTTTTTATCAAACAAGAGAACCAAAGAATTGTACAAATTCTTTATACTGTATATACGTTGTCAAATACAATATTTTCATATTTTTATAAAACAATTCTTATTGCGTTGTCTTTTCTTGAAATTTGTGTTGTTGTTGTGGATGGACCGGATATCCGGCATTAAAATACCCCTTTCTAATCCGGGTGTCTTGGAACCCCACAGTTGTAACAAAAGAAAATAAAATTATTTACCATAACACAGAGCTAAATCACAAACAAATATTTAATTTACTAAAAACACAAAATAAAATATACACAAATATACAAGTGTCGCATTCAAAACAGAATGGCAAAGTGTTACGGGGTAGAAGGAAAGGTGAGGGTCAAGTATCTTTACCACGTTAGGGTTGCAAAGTAATCTAAGTGCTGTTACTAGAAATCCACAAATATATGTATATATAGAATAATTTTTAGTTTGGTCAATGAAAATATTCAAAAATCCTATTTACTAGTTTAGTTCCAGGAGGTTCTCTTTTTGGGTTTTTGTTGGTCGACAACTTTTCATAGAGATTCTTTCGGCTGGATATAATAATCCTCGAATCAAAAGCCGGAGATGATAATACCAGAAATTCCTTTTTTACAACTGAGAATTCTCTTTAAAAAAAAAAACTATTTTTACAGGGGCTAGCACCTAATTAACATATTTCTCAAATTCTCTAGATTATTCTCGAAAATACTGGAATTATTTAGAATCTTCCAAACAGTCTATTTCTACTTTCTCTATTTTACAACTACTTTATGAATGAAAACTTTTTTCTCTATTTTACAACTACTTTATGAATGAAAACTTTTTTTGTATTAACAAGTAGGGCTCAGTAGAATCCCTTACTATAAATTTTAACCTTTTTGTAGAATTTATTAATGTTTTTATATAGAAATGCACACTCGTAACAATTATTATTGATTCTCTTTCTAATTTTTGTACATCCTGTAATTCCTTGTGTTTTAGTGGCTTTACTGCCTTGCGTGGGGTGATTCTGATTACAAAAAATGTGTTTTGCTTTCGCTCAATTATTTATATATGCTTTTCTCTTTGGATGTGCGTTGTGGTGCAGTGGATATCGGCTCCGAATAAGAAATCGAATAAGATTGACCCATATCTTCTCCCTCCAGATCTGGGTTAAATAGCAGGACAGACTGGGTTGGTTAGCAATCAGTCTACCTCACCAAGAGGATAAAGTAGTTTGCGAAGGGTCAACTTCCCTACCTCTAAAAAAGACAAGTTACAGAAGCATTGACGACACCTTTGCGGATGGAGAGAGGACATCGATGGAAGCAACGGAGTTTAGGTTTCTGTGGTACGTTATGGATAGCAAGGTCTATCATATTATCCCAACGGTTATTTTGTAGGCGGTAACAGTTATGTTTCAAATTATTCTGGAGGATACTGAGTGGAAATCTTTGCGGATCCGAATGCAGCTGTTTGTAGCTTGTAGTTATAGCGTTGTTGATGTTTTACTCGTTAATTATAATAGATTACGTGATTATTTGTTATTGATTATTATTGTCTCATTTATTCGTAGTTTCGTAATTTGTTTATCAGTTACTTCATTTATTTATTTATTTAGTCAGTCAGTTAAGTGCAATATGTGATACATGCATTTGGGCGATCATGTCTCGAAAGAGACATGACTGACTGGGAAGAAGATTATCCCACAGTAGGTTGCCATTACTTTCTGCGGTAGACTGGTTGCCGACCAAGGCTATAGAACCCAATCTATCCTGTTATTTGACTCATAGCTAGAAAGGGAAGAGCTGTATTATATTATTATGTAGTAATTAGTGGGGGATCAGTTTATTACTTCATAACAATATAAGACAGATCCCCCACTTTATACCCAGTAGAAGTTTTAATTATATTTCTATTACATACAGTCAGTCAGTTAAGTTCCATACGTGAAACACGCTTGGGCGATCATATCTCGATGAAGAGACATGACTGACTGGGCAGAAGATTATCCCGCAGTAGGTTGCCATTACTTTCTGCGGTAGACTGGTTGCCAGCCAAGGCTATAGAACCCAATCTGTCCTGTTATTTAACTCATAACTGGAGGGAGAAGAGATAGATTATATTACATTATTATATTAAATATAATTAGTGGGGAATCAGTTTATTACTTTATAACAATATAAAACCGGAAGTGGAACGAATTCATAGCTACCGCTGCTGCTAAGAAGGCCGAGTCACTGGGTCGGGCCAGGAAGTTTTTCTCGTCGGAATCCATGTTAAACATATACAAATCTACCATTCGTCCATGCATTGAATATTGTTGCCATATCTAGTCGGTTGCTATGGAGATTCATCTCGGGTTTCTCGACAAAATCCAAAGAAGGATCTGCAATTTAACAGCTCCCGATTTGGTAGCACGACTTCAGTCAATTTCTCACCGACGGGATTCGGCTTCCCTCTGTCTTTCCTACAAATATTTTCGCAGCTCCTTCCCTGATAAGCTTATCTCACTGATGCCCTGTCTACACGAACTTACTCATGCTACTAAAATGAAGACTAGATCCCATCCATTTATAGTCAAAACAATCAAATGTAATCTCCACTTTTACTTCCATCAGTTTCTTTTCTTGCACTTCCCGCCTATAGAACTCTTTTCCATATACTCGCTTCCTTAATCGTTGCAATCTTCAAAAGTTCAAGTGCAACGTCAATTGCCATCTTTTATCTCTTTGATTCCTATCTTTCTCTTATCCTTTATCTGACACACCCTTACTCTCCCTTTTCCCACTCTCTTCTCACTGTCGCACCCTGCGTAATCACACATACAGTGCTGGGGTTCATAAAATTGTGCTCGATCACGACCTTTTCTATATAAACCAAGGCCTGTCCTATGATTAAAGTTGACTTGCTGACGTCACAATTAGTAGAGTTCTGTTTTATACGGAGTCCGTTAGCGTTGACTTATTTTCAGAACCAAACATGCCTTCCTCTTGTGTGGTACCAAAAAATAAACATTTATTTGATAAATGGAAACATGCCATTAAAAGGGAGAATTTTACCCCAAGTCCATTTAGCAAAGTAAGTAGTTAAAATTTTATCACCATTTAATTTCAACAGTCGCTAAAATCAAAATTTGCTAAAAAATTAGTTTTGCTGTAGCACAAGAAAGAAAACACTTTGTTTATATCTTTTAAATTAATACAATAAAATAAGATATTATTTTTATTTCTTTGAATAAAATTGAAATAAAAAACATCTGAATTTTAAAAAATTTAAATACGGCTATTCGTTCGTAAGTTGTTTTTTTTTTCGAAATGTTTTAAAACTTAAACTGAAGCCGAAAAAAGTTGTTAAACATTATATTTTCTAAAAGTATTTGAATTAATATTTTATTTAAGAAAATAGTATTTTCTTTTCAATGCAATGTTTAAAAATTCTTAGAAAACGAAAGTAAAAACTTACTTAACTTTTCTATACTTCATGCAACTTTATGAATTATTTTTAAAACATGAAAAAATATTCCTGAATTAAATTTTTTTATTCTTTTTCTTGTATTAACAAAAACTACAAAATTTATTTTTAGTCAATTTTAAAAGAATTTGTTTTATTTTTAAGGTTTTTTTATTTGAAAACTCCGTGAAATTTTGTTACAAAAGTCAAGTCTATATCACCGAAAATTTAAACTTGAAAATGATGATTTAAACTTTGTTTAAACCTATTATTTCTAACTAAGTTTTGAATTTATTTGAAACATAAAGGCCTAAATCACACCACACTTGAATTTTAAAACCTAATTTTTAAAATATTTAATTTTTAGAAAATATTTAGCACAAAATGAACACCGTCAAAATATATTTTCCAAATATTTTTTCCTATTTTTGATAATTTGAAAGTTAATTATCGATATTATTAATCCATAGAAAAAAATTGGAAATAAAAAATTAGAATTTTAACTGAAGAATTCTTTTATAGTTGGTTTAGGGTTTTTTAATCCTTAAAAAATTAATTAACCAAAAGAGAGTTTTGCAAAAAAATGATTTTTTAATAAACAGTTTAACATCATAAATGAAATAGAAACATTAATTTTACTTTTTTTTCATTTGTTACTATTAAAATACTTTTAAAATGTAATTTAATTACCAAATATCCTAGAATTTTTTAAGACGAATAAACGAAAAGTTTTGTCTTTAAAACTGTGTTTATTTACAAACACGACCGACAACAGTAGTCAACAATGATGTTTATATTTTCTTATTAATTATTGTTTTCCTTAATTTTATTTAAAATTAATAAAACCAGCATAAATCAAAACATGTGTCTTTCTTTTTTTTTCTTGTTGCATTTTAAAAAGTTTTAAAATCTTTATTTAAAAAAAAACGACATTGTGATTATCAACATTGTCATGAAAACTCTACTACCGTGACGTCACATTTCATTTGCTTAGACCTTGGTTAATATAGGAGGTCGTGGCTCGATGCAATATAACGTGGCTATTAAGTATAAATATACATTTTTTCCTTGTAAAATAAGTCTTATACGTAATACAGCATTCGGTATATATACATATAAATCAAATAAAATGACTTTAATTAAATTGTTAATTTTCTGTCAATATGCCTCATAAAAGATAAAATAGTTCTTGTCCTAATACTTTTGCACAGTAGTGTATATATATATATATATATATATATATATATATCCGAGTGAAATATATATAAAAAATTATGTACATGTTCTAAAATATTATATATATATATATATATATATATATATATATATATATATATATATATATATACACTGCTGTGCAAAAGTATTAGGACAAGAACTATTTTATTTTTATGAGGCATACTGACAGAAAATAAACAATTTAATTAAAGTCATTTTATTTGATTTACTCAACAAATGCTTTAACAAGAAAAATACTTGTTATAAAATAAATTTAATATTTAGTACAATAGCCTTTTGCTTTGATCACAGCCTTCATTCTGTCAGGCATTGACATTACAAGCTTCTTCAAGGTATCTAATGGTATCTCCTGCTAAGAAGCTTGTATTTGTTCCCAAAGTGTGTCTTGCAAATTAACAATAGATTTATCTTTTTTTTTTATATCCAAAATAGCCCATGGAGGTTCAATAGGATTGAGATTAGGGCTTTGTGGGGGCCAATTCAAATTCCGAAGCCTTCCTTCCTCTTCCTTTTTAGTTAAATAATTCTTACAAAGGTTTGGCTTTTCACCCTGTATTTGAATTCCAGTGAGGTTTTTAGGAAAATCACCCCTGTCCTAATACTTTTGCACACTACCAGCACTGTGCAAATGTGTCAGGGCAGGGGTGATTTAAAAATTTATTTTGATGCTTCATAAAGGATAAAATAGTTCTTGTCCTAATACTTTTGCACATTACTATATATATATATATATATATATATATATATATATATATATATATATATATATATAAACGAGTTATTACGCGACCCAGGCTTTTACCATGAATGGTGTCTTCAGGCGATTTGCAATAACTGATTTTACCGTTTACCGTTTTTGTTTTTGTTTTTGTTTTTTAATTTTTTTTAATTACGCTCACGTAACGGTGGGTTTTTTTTTTTTTTTGAACGCTCACGTGGCAGGAAATTTTTGAACGCGCAATTTTTAAAATTACAAGAAATTATAACGTTTTCATCTATGGTTATATGAACCTAATAAGTACTTTCTAGTATGGTTACACTTAGTCATAATTTCTGTTCATTCATTCAACAGTTCATTTTTGTTTGGGAATAGCATAATCGCTAACTTTTCTTCCTGGCACAGTCTACATATGTTGCCACCGTTGTATGGCTTGGCTGTTTTTACTGTACTCCACGTTATGTCTGGGTCTTTTCCATCATTTGATTTCAATTTCCACGCATGGTTAGCCAATTTCGTACAGTTTCTTAAGTTTATCTATTTTGAATGTAGACTTGTAATTGAACCACCTGGTCTTAAAGGTGTCTATGGTTGATCCCAAATATATTTTATTTTATTTTTTATTTTATTTTATTTTAAAGACACCTTCAATATTCAATACCTGCTTACAGGAGAGAAAAAAAACTTCAAGATTTAAGTTAAAGGGAGATTATTTGTACTGTGACATAATACTAGAGATATTTACTCCGGTGGACGAAATAAATGTTCAGTTTGAAATTCTAAATACCTGAAGATGACCGGATCGTACAACGGCCGAGACGTCATGAATGTGGCAAACAAGATGTGAACAACACTACGAACAATGTAAATATTGTAAATAATTACAATACCTCATCTCAGAAATATAAACAAGTATTATATACAATCTTCTTCTTCTTCTTCTTCTTCTTCTTCTTCTTCTTCTTCTTCTTCTTCTTCTTCTTCTATGTGCCTTGTCCTTTCAAGACATAGACGATCATGGCTTTCCCCGTCTCCCTATCCCTGGTGGCTTTTAGCACGCTTTCTCCTCTTACACCACGCAACTCCTGTTCGGTCATCCACCTGCTCAGGTCTTTCAAATATGTTATCCGCTGCTTTCTCTTGTCTCTTTTTCTTTCTATCTGGCCTGTTAGTATCAGGTTCTCCAAGCCCTCTTTTCTCATTGCATGTTCCAGGGACTTTCGCTGACTTTTCCTGATGCTCAGTATTAATTTCCTTTTCGTTTCCATCCTTTCCAAAACCTCCTCATTGCTCACATGCTCGGTCCATGTTATCCGCAGCACCCTTCTGTAGAAGCACATTTCATTTGCTTCAAGTTTTTCCTTCATTTTATATGATATTGTCCCGCATTCTCTGCCATATTGAAGAACAGACATCGCATAATAATCCATACTCTTTTCTTTGTTTCTAGCAGAATTTTCCTGTCTCTTAAATTATACACAATGCTCTGCTCTGCTTAAACAAATAAATTGCATTTTTAAATTTTGCATTAACTGTTACAAGTTTATTTACTATATTAATCGTAACTACAAAAAAACTATTAACGTCGCTATAAATCTTTCACCTTTCTTTATTTCTTTTATAAAATATTGTAAATAATACATTTTGACAATTCTTGAGTTCACATTGGATTTAATTATTTTCCACAAATTATCGATAGAGTTTAGGTTTAGAGATTGTCCAGGAGAAAGCAAGTTGGAATTTCATCACCTTGAAAATATTCTTTGATTAATTAAGCGAAATGGGCCGAAAAATCACCCTGCTGGCATTTTACCAAATTAGGATGAAGAAATTTCTGGATGAAGAGAATGAGAAGCTTCATTGGAAATTCTTTCTTGTACTGAAAATGACATTTTCATTGCAGACGACCAGAGGTCCAATACTCTGACTAATAAAACAGCAACCAACAACAAATGTTCTTATTTTCTTATAATTGGTCTTCACTGATTTTTTAGGTTTATCTTTTTAAAAAATCAACTCTCGTCTTCACTTTTACAAAAATTCACAACGATGTGTGAAATCCTGGTTTTTCCCAAACAGAAAAAGATTGACCATGTACTTAAAGAAAAAGTCGAACCCAGAATTCCCAAGTAGTTGTTAAAATGATTTTTGACGAATGCGAGCGACTTGCAAAGGACTTCGCGAGTAAGTGCGAAAAATCTAGATTACAATAAAAGGACTTCATCAGCGTCAGTCAGCCAGAGAGTTAGATGGGAGCCGCGAGACGAAACATTTAAAATGTAACTTCAACTTCAAGCGACTCAGACAGTGTCCTCTTTCTCTTTTCCCTTATCTCTTTCAAGACTTACTACTACGATTATTTTGTACGAATTCTTGATACCCTTAACTTTCTCATTTAACATTAATTTCTACGGATTCTTTTATAACCTTCTTTTAATAAATTACTATTTTGACATGAAAAAATGTATATTTTATTCTTACACTATTCCACACAATTCCACAACATTCCATCCTGTCGATTACCAACCTTCTGATAATTCTGATGATGATAATTCAACATAAAACTTGTAAGCGCTAGGGAGTTCGGTTAAGTCTGACACAAGGCTGAATCAAAGAAATATTAACCATCCTCTAAACGGTTTCAGAAGCAAAGAAAATGTTGACTTATCAGAGAAAATGGCATTCTGGAAGCGACCTTATTCTTTTCATCATCAGTACCATCATTCGCAATGGTCATAGGGTCGCTGTGTATTTGAGCACCTGACCATCTACATGCTTTGTTAATTATTCATTTTTATGTAGCCTTTTTGGAAAAAAGCAGTTCCACTGAAGGTCACACCACAGCTGATGTACTCCGACTTTAAGACTCACCTTGATCACGAACACGAGACAGTTGAGATTAAACTAAAAAGACCGCCGTCCAGGGATGCTTATAATTATAAAAGTTAATCCCTATGGGCTGAAGTTAAAATAATTGATAAAAAATACCACCGGTAACGTAAAGAATCAGCGTATATGCTTGACCCCATTGATAGAAATAAAGGGTTTGGTTCGAAATTTCAATCACCTAAAGAAGGCTGGAGCGTACAACGGCCGAAACGTCGTAAACATTGCAATAAAGATGAGGACAATAGTCCGAACAATATAGTATAAATACTACCTAATCTCAGCAACACCGGTTCCGGTACGATCACTGAAGTAAAGCAACGTCATGTCTGGTTAGTACCTAGATGGGTGATCCCTACGGAATATCAGGTTCTGCAAAACTTGGATCTACGGGTAGTTCAATGAATAATGGTTCAGAATAGTTAATCTGAGAGTCGAGTTTTAATTCCCATGGTGTTCAATATATTCACATACGTACAAATACCCTGAGGGAAGGTCTGGATCCACCTCTTCCCCCCCCCACACACACACACAGTCGTGGATTAATTAGTAAGACTTGTATCACTAAATACTTATTATCGCCTTAAAAAGTATTGAAATCTAAAAATATTTAGCTCGAATAACCTGGCTTTAAATAACCAGAAAAGGGCCGATAATCCGTAAAAAAAGACGCAATCAACCAAAACTTGTTCTTTCGTTGAAAGTAAAATACGTGGACAAAGAAACGATTGTCAAACTGCTTTGAACATTTCTTACTAATTGATCACCCAGTACAAGGCCCAAGAGCTACTCAAGGTAGAGTTACTGAATTATGTTTTTGTATGAATGTTAAAAGAGGAGGTAAGAAGTAATGATTATGTAAGGATGATAACTGTTGACTCTAGACATGAAGATATTAAGACAGTACCGATAGCCATACATCTACTCGGAAGTGTTTTCAAAAAATAAAGAATGTTGGGAAACTGTCCTAAGAGAGATGCCTTGCTATTAACAGAATATCACTGAAATGGAGATGATTTTCTCCAGTGTATGCGATATGATGGGTTTCGAATATAAATTTTTGAGCATCGCAAAACATTTGCCATGGAAATAGTGATAGTGTAGGTTTGCGACTTTTCGTCTTATTTTAAAAAGGTTTATTTCTGTCCTGCGTTTGTTTGACAATCACACGCCAGGCCATAAACAATCGATGGAGGTGATTTTTTGTTGGTTCCAACACATTATTATGTATTGTACCAGTATCGAATAAAACAAAACGCCACGTTAATACCTATAAAACTGAATTCATAGGCTTCAATCAGCAGATCAGAAGTGTGTTTAAGGAAATGAACAACATCTGGAGACCAACACAGTAAAGCACCAACACCAAGCTCAAGCTATAACAGAGCTGTGTTGTATGACCTCTTCTCAGCGGATCTGAGTGCTGGAGAATGCCTAAGGCGGATCTCGCCAAACTTCGATCCTTTTGCACCATATGCCTCCGACGAATACTGAGAATATATTGGCCAGAGAAGATCTCCAATGAAGACCTGTTGAAGAAATGCAAGCAAGAGAACATGGGCACCATCATTACAAGAAGGCGGTGAAGATGGATTGGGCATGTGCTCCGTAAAGATCCACAGTCAATCACAAGAACAGCACTGCACCCCAAATGGCAAAAGAAAGAGGGGAAAACCAAGAATGACATGGAGAAGTGCGGTAGAGAATGAGATGAAAGCCATGCAGTATTCTTGGAGTTCATTGACTAGTCTGGCCCAAGATAGGCAGAGGTAGAGAAGCGTTGCTGCCCTACACACAAATGGGTGTAACGGATGATGAAAAAAATTGAATCAGCAAAGCTCAATACAAACTTGAATAAGTAATATCTGCGGAATCTTTTACATACTGATAGATAAATTCTAACGAAAAAGATGTGAAAATTTGCATAGCTAAAGCCTGGGCCGGCTTGAATAAAATGGATGTAATTTGAAAATCTTATCTATCTGACACCCGAGCTTCATTTGTAGAGTCAATTTTAATATATGTAGTCATTATTTAGACATTAACTAAAATCCTTGAGTCTAAGCTTGATGGAACCTGGGATGTTGTAGGTAAGCCAGAATCTGTGGGAACTCGGAAGAAATCGAAATCCAATGTGAGTTGGCAAAATCTCATTCGTCGAGCTAAAGCCTTCCGTTCATCGAATGGGCGGAAAACGATTTCATTGGCCGAAAGCTGTGAGCCGACTGGATCCCCAAAAGAAGATCGAAACTGGTTATAAAAACCCGGACTCAGCTAGAAATTTTCAGTTCGAAATGTAACGACTGTGGAAAAAGGGTCCCAACCGGGGAGCCATGACCCACGGCTGGTCGCCCACCATAGAACTAAAGAGTTAATTTCGAGTGAAGCCTGCCGCAAATTAACTCAAAGAAGTTAATTTGGAATAATGCGCCATCGTCATGTATCCCGAAAGAACGTTATTGTTATTTTTTTTAATCACGGGAAATTCGAAAATTCTGATTCTTCGTTCGCTCTACTTCGGCAAACTCCGTTAAATTCCGATAAGGACCCGAAAAAAATTTGCTGTTTTAGAAGTTACATAGAAAATTGACAACCCTGATTATAGAGAATAGGTGAAAAGACTTTAATGAAAATTTAATGAATACGTGAAAAGACTTTAGTGAAAATTTGAAGAGATCTGTTTACTTCAACGCTAACGAAGCTTAGACAAAACATTTTAGTTTAAGGATTGGAAGCTATGATGCTTTTAGCGAACTTCCTCTCTCCGTTGTAGTAACCGGCATTTTCGACGATTGTATATCATTTTCGACAACTGTATTCCTGGGAAAAGAAAGACATTGTTTTTTTTTGTTTTTGTTTTTTTTGTATAAAGACATTCTTCGTAACTCTCCAGACATGTTCGACCTTGTTCATTTATTTTATTAATTTTTCTTTTTGGTGCCGTAATTATTTTTTCAAACCACAAGTGTACACCAGTGTCCGGACAGGCTCAAGTAGGCGACTACTAAAATTGCACGACGTGACCTCTGGGATCTAATCACAACGTGGGACAGTGGCCCGTTGTTGAAAAAGACGTCTTGTAAACCAGCTTTTGCGGCAACATCATCGAATGAGATCGTCACGACCAGCAACAGCTACCAAACTAACCGGCCAACCGGGTGGCAGTGTCACAACTGGGATCGTCACGACTGTCAGCGAGAACGAGCGTCACATTAGACAGACGGCCAGCCCGGCATGAGACGTCACAACTGGTGCCGTGTCGACCAGGATCTGACTTGAGGGTTGCCGGCCGGGCAGCGACATGTTACACAGTAGCAAGGAAAATACGTTCGTCATTGCCTTTATTAAAACTTAGGACGATATATAGAGGTTTTCTCATTGGAGATAAAAACCAATAAAAAAGAGAATATGTTACACATTGTTTTCATTAACGCTTAGAATAAATTAGAAATGCTAATATTGGAGCCAATATCAGTAGCAAGGACAATATATTTGACACTGCTTTCCTTAAGAGTTCGAAAGAATTAGTAATTTTGTCATTGCAGCCAGTATATGTAGCAAGGACTGTATATCGACATTGCTTTCATTAACGCTTATGAAAAAAAATAGAAATTTTGTGATTGGAACTAATATTAGTAGCAAGGACAACATCTTCGACATTTCTTTCATTAACGCTAAGAAAATATTAGTAAATTTATCATTAGAGCCAACATCAGTTGCAAGAACAATATCTTCGATATTGCTTTCATTAACGCTTAGAAAAAATTCTATCATTGGAGCCAATATCAGTAGCGCGTCATTATCTTCGACGCTGCTTCCATTAACGCTTAAGAAAACAAGAAATTTTATAATTAGAGTCAATATTAGTAGCAAGGACAATACCATTTCATTAACGCTTAGGAAGAATTAGAAATTTTATCATTGGAGCCAACATCAGTTGCAAGGACAATATCTTCGATATTGCTTTCATTAACGCTTAGAAAAACATTTTAGCATTGGAGTCAATATCAGTAACAAGGAAAATATCTTTGACCTTACTTTCATCACCGCTTAGGAATATATTAAATTTTATCATTGGAGGTAAAA
>JBBBDQ010002379.1:0-225000 GCA_037127315.1 Ascarosepion bandense
CTGCTCGGAAGCAGAGAGCTGACAGTGTTATAGAGTTGCAGAGCAGTCATCCTAAGACGACTGCTCCAATGCAAACTCTGCTGTATTTACTAGCCTTCCCACGCAAGGCCGGATGTGACACATGGTCATTTTAATGTGGGAATTCCCAGCCATATAGCCGGGCCAAAAATATGTCTGTCTATTTTTACCGAGTCGTGGTTCTACCCTTCGGCGGAACCACGACTGGGTTTGTGCTCTCTGCTCGGAAGCAGAGAGCTGACAGTGTTATAGAGTTACAGAGCAGTCATCCTAAGACGACTGCTTCAATGCAAACTCTGCTGTATTTACTAGCCCTCCCACGCAAGGCCGGATGTGACACATGGTCATTTTAATGTGGGAATTGCCGGCCATATAGCCGGGCCAAAAATATGTCTGTCTATTTTTTACCGAGTCATGGTTCTACCCTTCGGCGGAACCACGACTGGGTTTGTGCTCTCTGCTCGGAAGCAGAGAGCTGACAGTGTTATAGAGTTACAGAGCAGTCATCCTAAGACGACTGCTTCAATGCAAACTCTGCTGTATTTACTAGGCTTCCCACGCAAGCCCGGATGTGACACATGGTCATTTTAAAGTGGGGATTCCCAGCCATATAGCCGGGCCAAAAATATGTCTGTCTATTTTTACCGAGTCGTGGTTCTACCCTTCGGCGGAACCACGACTGGGTTTGTGTTCTCTGCTCGGAAGCAGAGAGCTGACAGTGTTATAGAGTTGCAGAGCAGTCATCCTAAGACGACTGCTCCAATGCAAACTCTGCAAAACCATGACTGGAATCAAGCTAATATTTATACAGAAATGCTTCCACTCATTTACCAGCATCCAATCACAGCGCAAGCAATGGACTATCCCACTTGATCACAATGAGATGTTCCATAAATAGCTCTTTTTCTCAAGGTGGAATTATTATTGTCCCAGATTGTTCCGCAACTGTGTGCTTATCGTAACAACAGAATTGTTCTGCAGCATGGAGTGCATCCTTTAAGTCAGTATTACTTTTTTACATGTACAAATGAAATAAGCTTTAGAGGAAAAAATATGTTTTGTACGTTCTAATTATAAACTTCATTTCGTTTACGGCACTATTTTACAAACATTATCCACGCTTTATTTTTTGGCACATTTTCAAAAGCTGAAGTAAAAATAGTTTTATAAACAAATGAGTTTTATTTGCACCTTTTAAGCAATCGTCAAGACACAAACCAACAAGAAACAGGAAAGAGAAGCAGTGAGGATGATATGTATAAAGGTCAGACTTTAGCAAAAACCAGAGAAAAATCAATTAAAAGAAACGACGATATTCTAATGAGAACTGTCAGTTGTAAACAACTGCTTTCTTCGATCGATGTCTAAAAATGGCTCTAGAAGAAAAATGCGACTAAGTCTTACAGTGAACCATGCTGCTTCGAACCCTGTAGACTAGCACAACTTCTTCTTCTATGTGCCCTGTCTCTTCAGGACGTAGGCAATCATGGCTTTCCACGTTTCCCTATCCCTGGTGGCTCTGAGCACGCCTTATCCTGTTACATCATGCAATCCTCGTTCCGTCATCCACCTGATTAGGTCCGTTGATTTCTCCTGTCTCTTTTTCCCTCTATCTGGCCTGTTAGTATCAGATTCTCCAAGCCATCCTTCCTCATTGCATTCCCCGTAATTTTAGCTGTCTCTTTCTTATGCTCATTATCAATTTTCTTTTGTTTCCATCATTTCCAAGACCTCATTATTGCTCACATGATCGATCCATGATATTCACAGCATCCTTCTGTAGAACCAAATTTCAGTTATTTTCCCCTCTATCTTTTTCCCTCTATCTGGCCTGTTAGTATCGTGTTCCCCAAGCCCTCCTTCCTCATTGCGTGTCCAGGAACTTCAGCTGTTTCTTCCTAATGCTCAGTATTAAATTTCTTTTTCGTTTTCATCATTTACAAAACCTCATCATTGCTCACATGCTCGATCCGTGATATTTGCAGCATCCTTCTGTAGAGCGACATTTCAGTTGCTTCAATTTTTTCCTTCATCTTTGACGGTATTGTCCAGCATTCACTGCCATATTGAAGGACGGACAGCACGTAGCAATCCAGTACTCTATTCCTTGTTTTTAGTGAAATTGTCCTGTTTCTTAATACTCTTCTCAGCTCCATATAAATGTATAGAATCTGATGTGACCACAAAGTAAGGGCTCAGTTTATATATTGATTGTAATATGGAACTGACACCCCCCCCATTTTATATCCATTATGCTTCTGTAGAACTACGCTTCAGTTGCTTCCAGTTTTTCCTTCATCTTTGATGGCATTGTCAAGCATTCACTGCCATATTGAAGGACGGACAGCACGTAGCAATCCAGCACTCTCTTCCTTGTTTCTAGCGAAATTGTCCTGTTTCTTAATACATTACTCAACTTCTGGAATGCTTCCTTTGCCATTGATTTTTATATTGTAAGATATTCGATAGCATCATAATTCCTAGCAATAGATGCATCCCTAAAAAAGAACTTTATTAAATAAAAGTACTCGCATCACTAGTGGAATTTAAATAGTATTATCAATGAATATTCCATGTAACTTGAAAAGAAAATAATGACATAATTAAAGTGTTTACATTCCACCATAATTCAAACAAAATCTTAGGTGGGCAGCACCCATCAATATTGGAAATATCGAAAACATTTACTGAAATTGCGATACACATTTTCAAAAAGAAAAAAAGCAAAAAAAAGCCGTTTATGAGAAAGATTACATAAATTACAACCAAACGTAGCACAGACGATTTTATCATTGAACGCTGAATGTTTGCTTATAACGAAAATGGTTAATATGTCATTACGATAAAAATTAACGTATGTCATTACGATAAAAAATTTTGTATGATTTGAATAGAAAAGAATATGGCTCATAACAATGGAACATTTATCGACGGTCGACAAAATCTAAAAACACGTGTCGATTTTGATATAAAAAAATACAATAGTTATGTAGTTAAATGATCAAACGAGTTTGTTTAACAATAGAATTAAAAGATAAAAGTGATTAAAAAAAACCTTGAAAATTAACATTTAAGAAAAACTACGAAAAGTAGAATAGCACAAAACTAATTTAAACTTATTTATAAATGAAACTTTGTCTGTGTGTGTGTCTGTGTGTGTGTATCCGTTACCTATAGACTCCGAAACGGCTGAACTGATTTTCTTGAAAATTTATACAGTTGTACTATAAGCGTCTGCGACTGTTCTTAGCTAGGTTTTGTGTCAAGGTACCCTCGATAAATATTGAAAATTGATAATTGAAAAAATCGGGTTATAGCAGGAGTGGTCCGATTTTAATCAAATTTGATACACACATAAACAAAGACATAAGAAACGATATTCAGAAGTTTCAAGGTTGCAGTTCTTAAAATAGTGCAGAAAATTGATAATATATATATATATATATATATATATATATATATATATATATAAGGCAAGATGTTTGTGTTTGTACAAATCCACAATTTTTTTTCCGATTCTCAACAAACTTCCCACAACTATTCTTTAGGATGAGTCTGAGCTCCAGGACCATAGATTAGTTATTTTAAAACTTTCATTACACCCGAGCAACGCCGGGCTATACTGCTAGTAAATTATATACCTGAGATGTTCGTAAAGTAAAATTAAAATATTTATTAATATAACAGACTAAGAAAACACTGGGCATTTGTTACAAGTACTAGTATTCATGCGGATGTGCGTTGTGGTGCAGTGGATATCGACTCGGAACGACAAATCTGGGAGCCAAGTTCGAATTCAAGTTGAATTCCTTGCATATACTTACTCTCAAATACCGTTATGAAAGGTATTAATCCGTCTCTTTCCTCCAGTTTTGGGTTAAATAATAGAACAGTTTGAGTTCTATAGCTTTGGCTGGTAACCAGTGTACTGCAGAAAACAATGGTAACCTACTGCGGAAATAATCTCCTGCCCAGTCAGTCATGTCTCCTACGAGACATGATTGCTCAATGCGTGTATTACGTATGTCACTTAACTGACTGACTGACTAGTATGCATAGTGCACGTTGTCGTTATCCAGTTAGATGTCATCGAAAGTGCTGCATTTCTGCAATCGGTGAAATGGATGCATAAATCAACTCGAGTCAACATTGCTTCTTGGGTAACTTGTTTAAGTCCACACATATGAAAATCTACAAAAACGGTAATCATATGGCTAGAAATAATCTTTTCGCAATGTTCGTGCCTTAGAGTAACTTTGTCTTACAGCAGTATTACACTTTCATGCAAGTGTCCCGGTTCCTCAATTTATCCACCGTTTCTACATTACTAATCTGATCAGGTGTTAAGTCAACGGGAAACACTCCTTCTGCGTGCGAGAACATTTCTTGCTATCAAATCATTTTTATTAAATTTGGTATTATCATGAAAGCTTCCGGGTACGCTTTTGTTTGACTTGCCTTCTTCAAAATAAGAAGAACACATATAAAATAAAGAACACATATAAAATAAATTAAATATAAGGTAAAAAACGATGTATAAACAAATTTATATAAATTTAATAAGAAAAAATCGACATACAAAAAACATGAAGAATTGACAAATCTTAGCAAATGTATTAAATAAAGGAAATGAAAAGAAATAAGTAGAACAGAAGAGCCATTCCATAATATCTCGAAACCAGGCTTTACAATATTCTAATCATCTCCATAGAAATTTATGACTATGAAAGGCTCTCTGTTTTCGGAAACAAATATTTGAGATCCATGATTGGAAAAATATCAGAGACAGAATCAAAATGGCTGTCATTATATAACACTAGGTGTAAAGTTTGGTATCATAATAAACGCAGATTCTACTTCCTCAGCTTCTTTTCTCGCACTTCCCGCCTGTGGAATTTCCTACCATTTGCTTACTTCCCCGACAGCTAAAATTTCCAAGAATTTAAATGTAAAGTCAATAGTCATCTCCTATCTCACTACCTTGCATCCTCTCTCTCTCTCTCTCTCTCTCTCTCTCTCTCTCTCTCTCATGCTACTTTCTCTATCCACTCCACTCTCATCAGTATTCTCATCCTTCTCTTACCCACTTTCTGACAAACCCCTTATAGCCTGTTACTCTTTCTCATAACTGTCCTCCTATGTAACCCCCAGCAAAAGAGTGGCAGTAAAATGCCTTGCTTTTTATTAAAAAAAATAATGATAATTATTCCTTATTAGAAGGGGACGTTAAAACTGCTTCCACCATAAAGAAGACAAAGACATCTTCCCTGATAAAATACCACATACGAGACAACATAAGAGATGGGAAGACCAAGTGAGAGAGGGCACGGGATTACCACTCCTGAGACTTGAAAGTATTAACTTCGAAAGTAATAAAGGACAAAACTGCGTCATTAAGAATAGTCACGTTATAATTATGCAACTAACTGAAATAAGTCAAAGAAACGTTTAAATTAGTTTTTAAAATATATCATTCCGACCAGATCAAAAGTCACTAATAATTGAACAAATTAGTTTATGTGGTGTACGACTTTAATTGGTTGTTTGAAACTGCGCAAAACAATCAAAACATTTGATAATAGTACGATCAGTATTAAATCCCCGCTTGACGATAACAGTATGCATAAAACTTTGTATTGTATCAAACGGCGAGAAGCAAAGTCTGTATTTATATCAATTTTACTTCACTTGGTATAAATCGATATTTTATTACCATGTATTTACTCGGACATAGAGGCATTTGTTTCCGAAAAAGTGAGTATTAAAATAAATTATTATAAAGATCCTTTATTAAAATAAATTACATTTTTTCAGCCTTGTTTTCTGTTGATTTTTTCAGCTTTTGTATTAGCCTAAATTTTTATAACTTGTGTCAACCATTAAAATAACCACAAGAAATTTCTTTTATTTTGTACTGCAGTTTGCGAAGTTTATTAGTGTTATATAAAAAAAATGAACGTTTCCGATACATTGGTAAATGTGCTTTTGTCTCTATACATTTGTTTTTAATAATTTTCGAAATTTGCTCTTTTTTTTTAATAAACTTATATATATATATATATATATATATATATATATGAAAGAAAATTAAGAATAAATGATGACCGGGATTCATATATATATATATATATATATATATATATATATATATATATATATATATTGTAGAATATTTGGTATTTAAATTAGGTTAAGTAAGTAGCTAACCTAGAGCCAACGGACCTACCAAGGTTTCACTAAATGGATCTTCAGGGCACGTTGGGAGCCAATTTGACCTGACGGTTCATTTGGTGAAACCTTGGTAGGTCCGTTGGCTCTAAGTTAGCTACTGACTTACTTATTTACTTACTTATTTATTTGCTCTGCTATTGTATTGAGCGCTTTACGTGTTAGGTTCCTCATCCTGGGTTTTTTTCTTTCGACTAGTACATTGACTAATGTTCAAATGCTTAGTTCATTTCTTTTTTTTTGTTTCCATTTTTCTCCTTGTGTGAGTTTTTCGAGACGTGTTCAAAGATAAATTTACAGTTATATATATATATATATATATATATATATATATATATATATATATGTGTGTGTATGTGTGTGTGTGTGTGTGTGTGTGTGTGTGTGTGTGTGTGTGAATGTATTTATGGCACTTATAATGATCACTTATGTATAATATGCTATAAACTGTGAGGATCAAAAAGCATCCTGAAAGGCAACCTGCAGGAATAAATCCTGACATGTCATCAACGTGGGAAAAACTGCAAGACTCTTGCAGATCTTAATAGCCATTTTTCATCGAGAAATAAAGTATATGTCTGTCTGCAGCATCAATTCAATTACTCTGGACTGGAACGATGCCATTTTGATTACACTGTACAAAGAGAAAGGCAATAAGACATTTTGTGGTAGCTATGGCGGAATCTTACCGCTTAAAGTTGTTGGAATAGTGCTCGCCAGATTGCTCTTGAATCGGCTAGAGAAATACGCTTGCAAGGAGCTTTTTCCTGGGTGCCAGTTTGGCTTTCATGCTGTGCGTGGGAATGTTGACAATATTTTCTTATGTTAGGCAGCTCATTGAGAAATGTAAAGAGCAATCTATACCTCTTTGTCAGGTATTTGTAGACTTGACCAAGACATTTGATACTACCAGCCGTGAAGTTCTCTGGATCTTATTTGGCAAGTAAGGTTGCACTCCGTTATTTGTTGATACGTTCAGACAATTAGATCATTCTATAAAGGAATATGTCAATTTTAATGGTCTGCTATCAGAATAAAGTGTTACTAACAATGGAGGGAAGCAAAGGACATACCTGCCCCAACTCCTTTTTTCACTGTATTTTACTCTTGTCCTGTGATATGCTTATCAGGACTGTGACATTAGACTCTGTTTCCGCTTTAGAATGACTGATATAGTGTTAAACGTGAAAACATTCCAAGCCAAGAACCTTCTGTGTGAGGGTTTGTTAAGGAGCTTCGATATGCTGATGATACTAGCTTTGGTTTGACAAACAGCATTGATAACACTAAGGTGATGGAGGCTTACAGCCTATCCCATTGAGTACACCAGTTCTCGCCTGATCACCGAAGTTAAGCAACGTTGAGTCTGGTCAGCACTTAGATGGGTGACCGCTTGCGAATACCGGGTGCTGCAAGCGTATAGTGACGGATGTGCGGATATCGGCTCGAAAAGAGAAATCGGTGAGCGGAGTTCGAATTCCAGTTTAATACCCTGCATTCACTTAAGCACTGGTACCCCTGGAAAAGGTATTAATCCGTCCCTTCCCTCCAGTTATGTGTTAAATAACAGGGGTATGACTTGGGGATACTGCCATTAAAAAACAAAGACTTCTGGGAGGCATTAACTGCTAATCCTGAGCAATGGAAGGGTTTGGTTTTTGGAGGTGCCAAGTTGTGTGAAAAGAGCAGATTTTTGTTGGTGCTAAACTTAAAAGAATCTGACAGGAGACATGAATCTTTGCCAGCTTATTGTGGCCTTGTTTGGACTTGTGAGATTTATTATCGGTCTCTGTTGACCGAAAAAGCACTGGTGAATCATATGAAGTCTCATCAGATCACTGCCCGCGAAATTACTCCTGTTGCTCCCGTTGCCGATCCTACTCCTGAATTCCCTATTTACTCATGTCCATCTTGCCCCGAAATTTGTTTGTCATCTGGTGGACAAAAACGACACCTCAGGATTCATGGAAATGATATTCCTGCTGCTTCTGCACTTAGGAATTATTTAAAATACCACATATGTCACAAATTATGCAGATTGCTTCCAGGTCTTATGAGTCATTTAAGATCGCATAACCGAAATGAGCAGACAGTGGACGGCAAGGAGTGGGTGCCACTCGTCTGATAAGACGGAGCAATTCACATATATAGAAGGCAATTATGATGATCACAAAATGTACAATATGTCAAAAAGGGTGTCGGTTAAGCAGCATACAGAAAGGCAACCTGCAAAAATAAAGACTGACATGTGAGCAATGTGAGAAGTTCTGCAAAATTCTGGCAAATCTTAAAAGCCATTTGAGATGTCATCAAAGGCAAAGTGATGATAGTTAAAATGTGCAAGAAATTTAAAAAGATTGAATGTTAGAGATGGTGTTACTCAGCTAGAACTTGACTTCCACTATATATATATATATATATATATATATAAATTAAAGAGATTGAATGTTAGAGATGATCTCAGTGAGCCAAAAGTTAACTTCTACTATGTAGATAAGATCATCTCTAACATTCAATCTTTTTAAATTTCTTGCACATTTAACTATCATCGCTTTGCCTTTGATCTACTATATATATATATATATATATATATATATATATATATATATATATATATATATATATACCCACACTGCCTGCATGCTGATATATATATATATATTCTGGAAAAAAATTAGATATTCGACAATTTCATGTATAAATACATTTAACAGTGAGTTCTTCTGAGTTCGTCTCTATCGGTATTTACCTAACTTAAATACCAAATATTCTACAATATATATATATATATATATATATATATATATATATATATATATATATGAATCCCGATCATCATTTATTCTTAATTTTCTTTCATAAAGTGGCGGCCTCGCACTGCTTGGAGTAAAATACTTAAACTATAATAAATATGTCACGATGGATCAATATAGCAATACTTAAAACAGTTTTATTGATGAAATGTTATTGATTTCACTATTAGATAATGTTATTTGAGTCATGGAAATGTGTGAAAAAATAATATCGCCTAAATGTCCGCCAAAGCTTCGGCGCACACCTCCACTCGATGGTCAAATTTTCCATAACGTCTCTGCATAGTTGCTCCTCGATCTCACCGATGTCTTATTAACTCATCCTTCAGCTGTTGAATTTGTGTTGGCATGTTGGCTTGTTGGAATAGGCCTTACTTTTGAGATGAGCCACAAAAGAAGAAATCTAAATGCGTCAAGTCGCACGATAATGGTGGCCAAATGACATCACTGTTTCCAGAGAAGATCTAACTGGAAACTCCTCCGTTTTGAAAATCTATGTTCGTAATCGGATTCCATAAGTTTAGCAGGTTGTTCAACCGTTAATCTTTTCATGGTTTAAATTGACAATGACTAAAGTTGTGAAAAAAATTTAAAAACAAATCGGTAGATGTTTAAACATTTTACCTTTAAGATGAGTCGAAGTTTTTGAAACAACTTTTATATATATATATATATATATATATATATATGTAAACTTATCACTATAGTCGTTTCGAAAACCCTCCGAGTATATACGCGGAAACAAAAATGGATGTAAAAAAAAGAAAGAGCTAAGTACGTGAACACCAGTCAAAGTACGTAGCCCAAAGAAAAAACCCGAGACGAGTAATCTAAAACAAAAAAGCGCTCAATACGTAAGCAGAGCAGAAAAAGTAAATAACCTAAAGAGCCAACAAACCTACCTAGGTTTCACCTAACCGGATCTCCAGGGAATGTTAGATTTCACCTAACTGGATCTTCAGAGAAGCCAACCTTCCCTGAAGATCCGGTTAGGTGAAACCTTGGTAGGTTTATTGACTCTTTAGGTTATTTACTATATATATATATATATATATATATATATATTTAAGGATTCTCCTGTCTAGAACGACCGATGAGGTTTTAGTAAATTCTAAATTATTTGTGAATAACTGCACAAATTAATTATTTACAATGGACAGTTTCCCGTGACTTGCAGTGTACTCTTTCTATTATATCTTATCTGAAATTGTTTAATTCGCGTCACATGTTACATCTTACTAAAATCGTGGGCTTTTTGAGAGATGTCAGTCACCTAAATGAATGTTCGCTGTTAGTCCCCTTTTACTCTCCAGGCTGAATTAAGAGTTTTCCTTCTCCTGGACAGTTTGCTATTTATTCATAGCTACGAAGAGAAGAGACGTTTTAAAGTACTCCCAATGGTATTTGCTCGTAAACGAAAACAGCGATTTCGACTGTAACTCGAACTGGGACTTTCGATTTCTCACACGAGCTGTTGTCCATTATACCAGCCGCACATTTATATATACACTACCGGTCCTAATTATTACGCAACCCCAGTTTTTTTTTTTAAGAAATGATGTATTTCCTACTATATTCTGAATTTATTACCAAGTAGATAATTCTAAATGAAAATAGAATGGTTCTTTTTTTATTATTACTTTGCAAAATTTTACAAGGAAGTAAAGACTAACTCGTCTGAATTACCCTAAATTTTATTCGTTCATTCATTGAAGAAACTGTAATTATTAAATATTTATAAATTCATATGATGCATATATTATTGTGCAGTATTAACAAAATAATCATTCTATTTTCATTTACAATTATTTACTTGGCAATAAATACTAAAAAATAATATGAAATACATCATTTTATTAAAACACTGGGGTTGCCTAATAATTATAGCTGGTTGTGTACACGTATAATTTGTGTGTGTGTGTGTATGTGTGTGTGTGTGCAAAAATAGAGATTACTGAATAACTGTGGCACGCTATGTATGGCTATGTATGGCTATGTATGGCTAACATTGTATGCCAGCCTAAGAGAAGAAATACACTCCATTCTAAACTGCAGAAATATTAATGGAAAACCACTCCACCCGCATTATTTGAAAAATGTTATGGCAATTCACAGGTAATAAGTGTTGTGACCTGTTAGCGTAAGAAAGAAAGACATGGAAACACAAGAAGGTAGTTTCAACCAATGTATTAGAATAACAGAATATATATACAAATACGAGTGTTAGGGTAAGAAAGAAAGACATGGAAACACAAGAAGGTAGTTTCAACCAATGTATTAGAATAACAGAATATATATACAAATACGAGTGTTAGGGTAAGAAAGAAAGACATGGAAACACAAGAAGGTAGTTTCAACCAATGTATTAGAATAACAGAATATATATACAAATACGAGTGTTAGGGTAAGAAAGAAAGACATGGAAACACAAGAAGGTAGTTTCAACCAATGTATTAGAATAACAGAATATATATACAAATACGAGTGTTAGTAGTCAGCAAATAGAAGTGTACGTCCAAGCTGTATAGTTACGCTGCGTCTCGACTGTCTGACGACTTCCTTGCGACTGTCTATCGGCTGCCTTCTCAGAAGTCACGCTGGTTAGCATTTATTGACGGAAGAAAGAGTCCATGCCTAATGGTAGGGCACCATAACAAAAAGGAAATTAAATTTGTAGCATGCTATGATCGCCTCTGTACTTAAAAAAATATTAAATTAAAAAAGGTAGCCAATTGATTTTTTTATTTTTCTATGAACAATATATTTTGTCAAAGTGTTGATTGTCTTCCAGTTTACTTGACAATATTCTAGTAATCTTCTACTCCAATTCCCATCTCTCAATACTTTTCAATTTCATGTTCCTTTTTTAGGTTACATATTTATATCACTGAATTTATTACTACCTCTTTATATTTACACATTTTTTCCTACATTAACGATCTCCCCGATATTTTAAGATCCCAAGTACGCCGACGACACCACCGTTTACTCTCACCTCGATCAAAAATTTTCTGAGGTTGACAAAGCGAACCTCGCTGCCGTGTTTGAGAAGGACCTCCAATCTGTGGAAAGAAATGACTCGTAAATTTTAATGCGGACCTCAAGTTGAATGACTATATCGAATCCACTGCTAAATCCGCTGCCAAGAAAATCGAATCACTGTGCAGGGCCAAGAAGTTTTTCCCGTCTGAGTTCATCCTGCACATTATAAATCTACCATCCGCCTGTTTATTGAATACTGCTGCCACATCCGGTCGGGTGCCCCTGCTATTCACCTCGGGTTTCTTGACAAAATCCAACGGAGAATCTGTAATATGATCAATACCGACTTAGCAGCTCGGCTGCAGTCGCTCTCTCATCGGCGTGACGTGGCTTCCCTGTGTCTCTTCTATAAATACTGTTACGGCTTCTGTTCCAATGAACTTAGATCACTGGTGGCCCCTAGGAATGAATTTACACAAGCTACTAGATTAGCAACTAGGTCCCACCCTTTTACAGTGAAACCGTTAAAGTGTAACCATAATTACTACTCTAACAGCTTCTTTTCACGCACTTCTCACCTGTGAAATTCCCTTCCGTATACTTGCTTCCCCGACAGCTACAATCTCCAGGAATTTAAATGTAAGGTCAATAGACATCTCGTATCACATTAGCTCACATTCATTCTCACAAGCTCTTTTTCCATCTACTCTACCCACATCCTCAGTATCCTCATCTGTCTATTACTCTCCTGACATCTCCTATAATTAACCCCTCTTTCTCATCACTTTCCTCTATGCGCAACAGTGACAGGCATAAGGCCTTGCGTTGGGTGAGATGATAAAAAACACACAAAATTGGTATCCACATGCTCCACATCATCTCAAAAATAGACAGCCCCACCTCTTAAACTGGTAAAAACAACAACAAAAATTCTAATTCCTTTCCTTGGAGGAATCAATCCATCACATTTAAAAAACTTACGCAGTCAAGTTTAAAATGTAATTGAAATAAACATGACCGACAAATGTATGACTAGTCTAGGTATAACATCCTTCTACATTTACATCCCATTTGAAAAATGTCTAAATATCCTACAAAAAAACATCTAACACGATTAAATATAAAACTCCCTCTGTCAACAGATAAAATATTAACAATCTGCCGTTCTCATTAGCAATCAATGCTGCATCGCATTTAATAACGACTGTTACAAACAAAAATTGAATATCAGTGTGATCGCCTCTCAGTGGCGTCATGTCATGTATCTTCTTACAATTTCTCGAATCATGTACTTTGCAGAATATTTTGCCTAAACAAGCAAACATTTCCGTTATATTTAAGATGCACTAATTATATACCATCGAGATACAGTTTTAAGTAACCTACAGTAAATGTTTGCTCTGACTGAATATTCCACTATTCCTGACATATGTTTTATTATAACAGTGTGAGAAACCTACTTATAAAAGTGATGGAAAGAAAAATGTTCCAAATAAATTCCGCTTCTTCTTCTTTTATGTGCCATGTCCTTTCAGGACGTAGGTGATCATGCCTTTCAACGTCTTTCTATCCCTGGTAGCTCTTAGCATGCTCTCTCCTGTTGCACCATGCAACCCTCGTTCCGACATCCACCTGATCAGGTCATTCAAATATGTTTTCCGCTGCTTTCACCTCTTTTCCCGCTCTATCTGGCCTGTTAGTATCAGGTTCTCCAAGCCCTCCTTCCTCATTGCATGTCCCAGGAACTTTAGTTTACTCTTCCTGGTGCTCAGTGTTAGTTTATTTTTTGTTTCCATCCTTTCCAAAACCTCGTCGTTGCTCACATGCTCGATCCATGATATCCACAGCATCCTTCTGTAGAACCACATTTCAGCTGCTTCAAGGTTTTCCTACATCTTTGAAGATATTGTCCAACATTCACTGCCATATTGAAGAACCGACATTACATAGCAATCCAGTACTCTTTTCTTTGTTTCTAGTGAAATTGTCCTGTTTCTTGCGAACATAACAAATTTAGTCCGACGAAGTCCTAAAGGATGAAACGTATCACAGATAAATTTTTTCTACTTCGTCATACAATTTCTCAACACTTTTCTTAACATATAAAAATATATGTTATTATTTTATATTTATTTATCTATACATTCATCTTTTCAATACCTTTTCATAGCATTATTGTGTGGTGTGGTGAGCTACCCATAATTCTGTTGTCTGAAGAAAAATGATTTCGTTTAAAATGTCTTCACAAATATGACAGAATTATACAGACACCATAATTATATAGAAGCCATAATATATCTACTGGAATTTCGCTTTTAATAAAAACATATTTATTGAATCTTATTCAATTTGCCATAAGAATGCAAGAACAACAAACGCGCAATTAATCTCTACAGAGCAAACGAATTATCAGTTTTTAGAATTTTATGTATGTATTGGTCAGTCTATAAACAGAATGCGATAGCCCCAAGTTGCATCGGAACTGGAAAATCTGTTTTCCCACTCGGTTAAATACTCAATGAACCAAATCAAACCACTGCTTCGTAGTCGCCTTCGAGCATAATAACACAGAAATATAAGTCTGTGCAATGAAACGATAAATTAAAAAGAAAATACTTGCTAAAAGAGGGCTTGTGTAATTGCATATATACCAACGAGCCAACGAACAGACATAATATATTTTCATCACGTATGTCATTACAGTAGAAAAGTATAAAGAAAAGCGATTTCTTCAAAATAGGCAAAGTTCAGCGGGGGATCAGGAAGAAGCAGGAATGGTCCCTAGAATATTTTTCTTTACCTACTTTTATGATTTACTCGAATTATAAATTCTGAATGCATACAGCGATAGCAAATATGCAGTCCCCTAAGAAAACGGTCAGATTATAGAGAGGCCTCTTAGATTTATAGCAATGGTCACACTTTCAGATAGTGACAGTTCAAAGATCCTGGATTGTGCAGGCATTAATAATAACAACATTTCATTGGAGTATACTTTTCGTAGAGTTTAGAACTCAATGATAGAAAGAAAAATCCATCGAGAATCACAGATTGATAAAGCCAAACAAATATTATTTAGTAACTCTGATATATATATATATATATATATATATATATATATATATATATATATATATATATATATAAACACCCCGATCCCGCTAAAATAAAAAATAAACAAATATAAAAAAACAAAATATGCTGTACTGAAAAAATCAAAATTAAAAAGAAAAAAATACCCACCCCTATCACGTCTATATAAGGAACCCTAAGTAAAACAGCCTCGCCACTAAATGAAAGAGAATAAATCAAATTTGTCTGGTAACAACAGACACAAATAAATCAAGCGCTAGCTAAGCAAGACGCCTAAAAATTCTTAAGGTCAACAAACAAGACAAGTTCCCAATCACACACACAAGAAACCCCCACGCAAACACATAAAACTGACCAAGTAATAACCCCCCCCCCCCACTGACCAATCTCTGCGAAATTCTAACCAAAAGATATACCCGACAGATAAAAACATACACTCCAACAGATAATGCCATTAATCAACAATTTAGCACTTACACACCAGGCTCTTCAAAACTCTAACAGACAACAGAAGACACATTCCCTTCATTATCAATAACCGCAACCAACCAGACGAATTCAGTTTTGCTTTTACCTCCCAAAGAAACGTTGGGCACCCAACGCTGAAACAAACATATGATTGTCGAGGACATATATTAAAAAATAATGTACATGTTCTAAAACATAATTTATAATAAATATATATCTGAGCCATAGGTGCATGAAATCAAAGAAGAGAAATTTTAATCTGTTGTATATAAGCAGTAGTCTACGGCTATATCCTGTTGAATACACCGGTTCCCGTCCGATCACCGAAGTTAAGCAACATCAGATCTGGTCAGTACTTAAATGGGTGACCATTTGAGTAATACCAGGTGCTGTAAATGTAAGGACCAAGAATGGTCCACCGGTCCTCCAGGTTTGGGGGTTGGGTGCAGGGCTAACAACCTTGCCCCGTAAAAAAGAGTTTGTTACAGAAACACCAACAAAATGTTTCTGCCCTATGCACCAAATGGGTGTGATGGATAAATGATGATGATGATATAAGCAGTGTATGCATACGCTAGTTACCGAAAAACTCAATTCATTCGTAAAAGTGTAATGCATATATGAAAAAGCTTTCTTCTCTGGAGAGCTCAGTCGTAATGAGAGCATAATATATTAGTCATCCACATACAAGCCTGCTTCGCTGTATCACAGCTCATCATTGTGGCTAGACACATCCGCTTGCTTCTGGCCGAGATTGAAACTCGACCGATTTGGTATCAGTCGGAGTCACTACCCCCTTAAATCATAGACGCACTGATTCAGAGAAGGGAAATGTTAACGTGTTGTATATAAGCAGTGTATACATACGGAAGCCAGCGAAAGAACTCAATTAATTCGTGAAGACTAATGCATATATCGCAGATGTGGAAACAGTTTTTAAAATGTTATTTTCTGGAAAGCCCAATCGAAATGAGAGCATAATATATTAATTCTCCACATATATTTACTTGAATTAATAAATATAAGTATGTTTACCCTCATATGAATAATATTATTATTCAAGTGTTAAAAACAGTGCTCAATGTAGTATGAACAGAGCTATATTATATATTGTCCTACGTCGATGGCGCAACTCGGAGTTTCATGCGTTGTGCAATCATCCAGCATTTTTCAAACTGCGAGTTTGAATTTAAGTTCACTCGATACTCATGGAAGTTACATCTTATAAAGTTAGATTTTTCCTTTTTTTTAATTACAAGAATAAATTTTAAATATACTAAGACTACATGTACATAAGAAATTAAAATTTTAATTATAATATTAAAATTAAAAATATTAAAATGCAGAGCGAGGAAATCAAAAGAGGCGTAAGTCCTAATTATTAATAGTAATATTTGCGGACGCGAGAAAGAAAGAAAGAAAGAAAGCGGGAAGTATCGGATGAGGAAAAGAGAGAAAGTAGCAAAAGTATTTAGTAATCTGAATCAATTAGGGGTCTAAGAATTTAAGTAAGTATTTTTCTATGGCAGCATGTGGTCATTAAATGCCTTTTGTTGTTAAGTAGATTAGGGTTATTTATATGGTTTAAGACAACAAGTTTTTCTAAAAAGCATAAGTTACAGCTATTTCTGTTTTCATTGTAAGATTTGGATTTAGCGACGATATTTCAAGTAATATTTGGGTTCTTAATATTGTTTTTAAATTTCCAATAATATATCGATAAAGTAGTGCTTTTGCTCTATTGCTTAAAGATAACATGATTATTAAATCTTAGCTTCCTCCTGGTAGCGGTCGAGCCAACGTAAAATTTGACATCATACTCATCCGAATGAATTCCGGCTCTATAAACAATTCGGACATACAGTACTGTGCAAAAGTATTAGGACAAGAACTGTTTTATTTTTTATGAGGCATACTGACAGAAAATAAACAATTTAATTAAAGTAATTTTATATGATTTACACAACAAATGCTTTAACAAGAAAAATACTTGTTACAAAATAAATTTAATATTTGTTATAATAGCATTTTGCTTTGATCACAACCTTCATTTTGTCAGGCATTGACATCACAAGCTTCTTAAGTGTATCTAATGGTATCTCCTGCCAAGCAGCTTGTATTCGTTCCTAAACTTCTGAATATATTGACGGAGCCTTTATGGTGTTGCACAAGTCTTGATAGGTTAAATATTTACATTTTTTAGAAGCTGTTTGCATCAAGCTTTATCGCACGAAATTTTGCAGGCAAAAAGATAATTTTAAAGCATCTAAGATCTAAAATGGTTGCTGAATTACGTCATTAAAATATTTTTTTATTTAAAAAAAAATGAGCCTTTATATTTAATTTTTATTTCGACGTTTTAAAAATTCATATGGTCAGCAAAAAATGTGAATATTTTTCCCCGTAAATTTGAAACAAAAGAAATATTTAGTAAAAAAAGATCTTTTCGAACAAGGCAAAATATGTAAAAAAAAAAAAAAAAAGTGACAATGGTTAATTAGAATATTTAAGCATTTTTTCTGATTTAATATTTCATACTTCAGAAAATAAAATTAAAAAAGAATCTTTTTTTTTGCTAAACATTTCATGCAGGAAATCAACTGTCAGTAATTATTACTAATTCGTGTGGCATTAATGTAACTTTTTCCTCTAAAATTAAATGTCTACATATTTAAATATTCTTCGAAAATTTCTGAACTGAGAGCGTAATAGTTTGTATATTTCTAATTTTATTAAAACAAAATAAATAATTTATATTTTAAATTTAAATTCATTTAGTCAACAAAAAATGTAAATAATTTCTCCTGTAATTTTGAAACAAAAACAAACACAATATTGTTCACACTGTCACGCAAAACATCAAATCACATTTATGCAAAACAAAAGAAAATAGATTTTTTATTGGAATTTTTGAATAATTTTGAAACAACAATTTTTTATATAATTATTTTTATATAACCGAGTTTTAAAAAAATTATCCATTTAATATTATAAACATAATTGCATCACGAGATTTGATGTTTGTGTGAGTATTGTAAACATGTGTTCCAAGTAATTTAGCAGCCATCTTCGATTAAAATATCAGGCACTTACATTAGGTTTGCCCAGTTTTTATGTATTTTTTCACATGCCTCCTAAAAAAGATCTGGATTAGGGCGTATGACTATCTACATATCAAACAGGTAAACTTACCTTATTTATTAATAACTCCACTTCCTGCAAATGTTTGCTATTCATTTCCAGATCAAAGAACCTCCACCCCCTTAGAAGGAGACAAAAGTATGACCGGCACTAAAACTACACTTTATATTCCGTTCAAATACTACGGGAACATGCATTCAATGTCTTCCTCTTAATGCTGAAAATGGTTACTAACAGCCTCAGCCCTCCTTTACATCTTTCAATAAATGATTTCCATCTGCTCCTCTCATTGGCATCCTCTACTACTACTAAAATGTTTTGAGTTGCACGGGCAAAGCTAGACTATGATGCGAGTAAGTACTAAAAATAGTATGAAATAGATCATTTTTTTGAACTGCGGTGGCCTAATATTCATGGCCGGTAGTGTACACACACACACACACACACACACACACACACACACACACACACACACCACGCATATATATGTGTGTGTGTGTGTGTGTGTGTGTGTGTGTGTGTGTGTGTGTGTGTCAGCTTGTAGGGGGTCTTATACCCCCACTTATTTATATGAAAGATTCTTCGTGAAATAAATAACAACGTAAATTAGTAACCAACAATAAACCAGTATTGATAAAAACACAACAGTAAAAACAAAACCTTCAATTACACTGTGTAAAAAATGTGTATGAAAGAGAAAAAAATTGTCTCTCATTGACTGTAGTTTTGGTCGAAAGTCAACCGGTTGAATTAAGTTCCGTAGTGAAATACATGTTATTTGAACGATTGTTCAAAACAAAGTTTGTTTGAGAAGAACGATTAACACGGAGATACAATTGCTGTGAAGTGTTGTGTGGAAATAAGTTTTGATTCAACAATGCATAAATGATGTGATTAGCACAGTGTCCAAAATGAAAGAGTGTAAGTTTGTGTAACGAAATATTGTGTTTGTGTTTAAGTGTTTGAGCAAGATTGGATATCAAACTGACGTGGATTTGGACGACAGCCGAAATCTTACTAACGAGCTATGGAAGGTAGCTGTGTATAAAGGAAACAGATAGGCTCCCAGGAGCACCGCGGGAAACTCAATCTTACATTAAAAATATCTGACTGGTTATAAATTAACCAATTGCAACATGTGGATTAAAAGAACTGGGCGGATTTGTTAAGATCCGAAGGTTTTCAAAGACAACTGCGATTATTAAATTGTCTTATAGTGATTTATTAACCAATCACAGTCAAATAAAATAACATGTAGAAAAGCATGTATGTATGTGAGTGTGAAACATAGCAACTGCTATAAGGTCATCTTATAAGTTCTTCCCAAATTTAACTTCAATAAATTTGAATAAAATTTAATACTATTTTAGAAAGTCAAATGAAGTTAATAAACCTTCTTATGTATTTGAATACATTAAAGCAAAATAAATTTTATTGTCCATATTAATAGAAATAAGAAATACTTTGATTAACGCCCTTCTAACATGGAGGTATCCAAGGAGCATTTAAGGCACGTAATGCTTTATGAATACAAAAAAGGAAACTCTGCAACAGAAGCGGCTCGAAACATTCCCTCAGTTTATGGAAATGAGTGCTTGAATAAAAGAACTTGCAGACGATATTTCGCAAAATTCAGAAGTGGAGATTTCAGCCATAAAAATGGAGATCGAACAGGTCATCCATTTAAGTTCGTTGATAAACATCTTGAAACAGGAATTAAATAAAATCTTGCAATATCTGTTGAAGAACTGGCAATAAAACTTAGTTCAAACCATACATCTGTTAATCTTCACCTTCAGGACTCGCAAACACTCCTAAACTTGGAAAATCAGTATCTCCTGAATTGTCTGAAAGCAACCGCAAATCCCGAGTTGATATCTGCTCTTTGCTCCATTCTCGCGAACTCATTTCACACTTTTTGGATAGACTTGTAACTGATGATGAAAAATGGATCTTCTGTCGTAATGTTAAACATCATAAACAGTGGCTAGGTAAAAGAGGAAAAGTCCCAATCACAAGCGAGAAAGGAACTTCATGAGAAAAAGGATCTTCTCTCTATCTGGTGGGATTGCAAATAAGTAATTCACTTTGAATTGTTACCACCTAATGCAGCAATCAATGCTCCAGTCTACTGTCAACAATTTGAACCAAACTTTGAAAAAAAAATGACCCGCTTTAGTGAATCAAAAAGAAGTAATGTTTTATCAGGACAATGAACGACCTCACACTGCAAAAATCACATTACAGAAGATCGAAGAGCTTGATTGGGAAAACATTTCTCATCCACCTTACTCTCCCAACCTTGCTCTTTCAGATTATCATTAGTTTCGTAGTTTACTAAATCATTTGAAGAAAATAACATCCACAAGAAATGAAATCTGACATTGCAGAGTACTTCGCTTCGAAACAAAAAGAGTTTGACCTTAATGGAATTCAGTCAGTTTAGTGCCATACGTGATACACGCTTGGGTGATCATGTCTCGAAAGAGACATGACTGACTGGGCAGAAGATTATCCCACAGTAGGTTGCCATTGCTTTCTGCGGTAGACTGGTTGCCGACCAAGGCTATAGAACCCAATCTGTCCTGCTATTTAACCCATAACTGGAAGGAATAGACGGATTAATACCTTTCCCAATGGTATTTGCGCGTAAGTGAATGCAATGAATTCGGCTGGAATTCGAATCATCTTAAAAATATATGAAAGGACAAAAATCAGGGGATATATACATTGATGATTATATTTTGATTAAATACACCGGTTTAATCACTTGTTATCTTTATCCAAAAATTGGACAGACCTTATGTGATGACCTGAAATATTAAAGAACTCGAGTTTACATTCATTCAGTCTGTCAGTTAAGTGTGATATGTGATACATGTTTTGGGCAATCATGTCTCGAACGAGACATGACTTACTGGGCTGAAGATTATCCCGTAGTAGATTGCCATTGCTTTCTGCGGTAGACTGTTTGCTAGTCAGGGTTATAGAACCCAAACTGTCCATTTAACCCATAAATGGAGATAAGAGACGAAATAATATCTTTCCCAAAGGGATTTACTCGTAAGTGAGTGCAAGGAATTCAACTGGAATTCGAACTCAGCGCCCCGATTTGTCGTTCCGAGTCAATATCCATTGCACCACAACGCACACCGCTTGCATTCATTAAGCAATTAATAAAAAATTAAAGAATCTCACTTCTATTTTATCAGTTCATGTAAATAAACACTGCCTTAGTTAAGTGTTGTTAACAGTGATTTACAACTCTTTAAACAGTTATTTTTTTCTGATGACTTATCAATAAGTGCTGAAAAGATCTCAGCTCGAATATCTTTCAAAACTCTGGTGAAATAACCAGACATATTTTTTAAAAGATTCTTCGTTCTGTCAAGAACATTTCAATACATTCCTTCATACAACCCCAATAAAAAGGAACCAATTGTTGCTTTTAAAATTATAAGTTCATTGAGCTGTCACTTATACAGTTCTTTTTAGTCATCTCTTTCAATTGTTGTTCGACAACGTCTGCAAATCAATCTGAAAGATGTCCTTGTATTATTCGTGAACCATTGTGCAGTACATAATTACGTTTATCTTGAAAGAAGAATTATTTTCGTGAAATAAATTGCAGATAAAAATTAATTATAGCTGACTGCCTCATTCTTTTTTTTTTTTTAATTAGAATCCCAGAGAAATGTCAAGGCAAAGGACGCATAAATGAAACGCCAATACTTCGAGGTCATGGGTTTGACCTCCTATCAAAACGACTCTCAGTTGAATTACTGACAAGCTGTCGAATCTGAAAGAATCCAATATCTCTTTCGAAAATAAAAAGTATTAGTTTTCATAAAACCATCAGCAATAAATCCTTGATATGACACATGTAAATCGGACGCCTACCGTCAGGCAAGGTTTTTCAGGCCGACTTTTGAAGGATTTTTATACTATTGTAGAGAATTCGATCAGTATTAAGGCCCCCATATTTATAAATGTACTTAGATATAAGTACAACATATCAGTATCTGGATTGAAAAATGTGGCACGCATAAAGACAATAATTGCAAAAATATATTTCACCAGCTGCATTATAGTTCCGACCAAGGAAGTTAGTGTTCAGTTCAAACTATTGCACTTTAGAAAATCATTAATCAATAATTTCTTCCTTTTGGCATAGGTAAAACTGTTAAAAAAGTCTGTACTCTTTAGCCGTGTTAAGGATGTCAGCGTAGAAGTCCAATTTTTGTTAAAAATTTGTATGTCATAATATTATTTATATTATAGTGGTTGGTTGCTCTTGGCTTCTAATGCCGAAATCTAAATATTTTCTATGCAAATATATTTTTTTTATAATCATATCGCCCAAACAAGGCATTTTATTGTCACTGTTTCGCAGAGGGTTATATATGAGGAACGTTATCAGAAAGAGTGACAGGTTGTAGGGGTGTCTGAAAGCGGGTAAAAGAAGGATGAGAATACTGATGAGAGTAGAGTGAACGGAGAAAGGAGCATGAGAGAGGATTCAGGTTAGTGAGATAGTGACTGTTGACTTTACATTTAAATTCTTAGAGATTGTAGCTGTCGGGGAAGCAAGTAAATTGAAGAGAATTCCACGGGCGGGACGTTCGAGAAAAGAATCTGATGGAGTAGAATTTGCGTTTACATTTTATTCGTTTCACAATAAAAGGGTGAGACCTTGTTGATAATCTTGTGTAAATCGATATATAGAGGGCACGAGTGAGCTAAGTTCATCGGAGTAGAAGCCGTGGAAGTATTTGTAGAAGAGACACAGGGAAGCCACATTACGCCGGCGAGAAAGTGACTGTATCTGAGCTGCCAAATCGGCATCAATCCCATTTGCATTCATCTACAAATATTTTGTACATAATTTTATACTTACAGGATAGCCGTATAATTTCTGCATATATATTTTGTAGATATTATAAGTGTTATATGTTTTTCTTTAAGGTAGAACATTATGTAGATGGGTTTAATATTTTCCAATAGTTTTCCCTATAGAGTTTTTCTATATTTTTGAGATGGGGTAGTATTTACAGTATTTACATTATTCGGACTATTGTCCTCATCTTCGCTGCCATTTGTACGACGTTTCGGACGTTGTACGCTCCGGTCTTCTTCAGGTGCTAGGAATTTCGATCAGAATCCTTTATTACAATCACTGGAGTATATCATTCTTTTTGTCTGATTAGAAGTCATGAATTATGAATCAGCACGTATGCTAGGCTTCAAATATCTCCTAAGCCAATCACGGATAGAGATGAATACAATATGGGAACCAGTAATACGGAGTGCCAGAGAAAATCAGTAGTGTCAAAATTACAATATGAGCTCTGGCAAAAATACTAGAGAAGTCCATTAACATAAAAAATACTAGAGAAAACCATTAACATCAAAAATTGCAACATGAACTCTGGTAAAAAAGGATTACTGAACATTAGGTTTATAAGTCCCAAAGATTACGTTCTTCTTGTCCTTAAGGATATAGACGTTGGTTAGTTTCTGACTTTACTCTTAGAGTTGTGAGTTCAATACCAGGCTACAGTAGTGGTAAAAAAAAGTAATTTTCAGGGTTAGAGGGAGATAACTCATGATTCGGATCGAGGAGAATGATTATACCCCAGTGATTGTAATAAAGGGTTCGGTTCGAAATTTCATAGCAACTGAAGAAGGCCGAAACGTCGTACAAATGGCAACAAAGATGATTGCAATAGTCCGAATAATGTAAATGCTGTAAATACTACCCCATCTCAGAAATATAGACGCATAAAAGGCTCGGTTCAAAATTTCTAGTACCTGAAGAAGGCTGGACCATACAACGGTCGAAACGTCGTACAAATGGCAACAAAGAAATACTAAATAATGTAAATACTGCAGTTTTCGCTTTGTTGTTTTCCTTGTACTAATGATAGGCTCTAAGAGAAAACATTTAGATAAAAGGTGATTGCCAGTGAGTGCAGCATAGCATTTATATGCTGGTTGATTTTCATTTTTCAGCAATTATGAACAGGCGAGGCATGTAACGCCAACGTGTTATCGATGTAGTGTTGCTTCGTCTTTTCTTATTTTTCTAGATATATGTTTCTTATTTGTGTTGTTTGGCCAGTACGTATGCCATTTTTACTGAAAGGAAACCGTTCATTTTAATTTTTAAGTCCATCTAATGGATCTTGAAATAATTAGCAGGGGCTTGAGCTGACTCCATGGTTAAATCTTATGCATATTGACTCAGAACGACAAATCGGGGAGCCTAGTTCCAATTCCAGTTGAATTTCTTGCATTCACTTCCGCACAAAGACCTTTGGGAAAGGTATTAATCCGTCTCTTCCCTCAAGTTTTGGGTCAAATGGTTTCTATAGCTTTGGTCGGCAACCAGTCTACCGCAGAAAGCAATGGCAACCTACATCGGAATAATTTTCTGCCAAGTCAGTAATGTTTCTTTCGAGACATGATCGACCAAAACTTATGGCACTCAAGTGACTGACTGATTAGTCACGTCGTCTAAAACCTATGTGGCTTGCGTTTCAGTCTAGCAGTATTTTTTTCACTGATGGATAATGAATCTAGTTTGCATAGTAATTTTACGAGAAGTGGGTTGTCACTTTTTATTTTTTAATAGTAATATTAAAGAAGGGAGTAATGGTTAGCAGCCCGGATTAAGGAATCAGAGAGCCGAGTTCGAATTCCACTCGATGTGTTTTCAATCATCTCATTCACTTACACTTAATATCGTTAGGAAAGGCATAAATCCATCTCTTGATACATATCGCTTATTTACAAAAGTGACAGTCGATAATCTGAATATATCGCGTCGAAATTAAAAATATTATTTCTTTTTTTACCTGGAGAATGTGTTTTACTTTTATTTTTTATTTGTCGGCATCGCCAAAATTAGTGTACGCTCTCACTTTCACTTTTTCTGTGAAATTGCTTTTGTGAGCGGACACTTTCAGATGAATATAAAATAGAGTTTTCAACCAATTTCAATGGATTTTTTCATTACTGATTTATGAAACATTTATTTTTAAGATGTAATATTTTTTTATCAACATTCCCGTCAGATACTAAATTATATTGAATCCTTGCTTTCTTCAAACACATAGACAATTTATTTACATATTTAATAACATGGTTCTTCTCCAGGGCACTGGAGCCATAGCTGTTTGGCCCGCCTCCATAATTCTACATAGCTTTTTAGCCCTAACTCTCCAAAGGTTGCCAATCTCTGCTCTATATAATACCACTCTGTTGGCAAATTTAAATAGAAAAAAATTAACATGAATTACAAAGGAAAGAAGACGAAAACGACGGTTAAATATTGAGACCATGTTTTATTATCACTGATATAAGAATGTTAGGGTTTGTGTCTGTGCATGTGCGCGTGTTCGAGTGCAAGTGTATGGGTGTTTCATAAACTATCTATAACAAACCTTACAGAAATCAAGTGTTACCTTATAACCGAGCAGTACCAGTATGTTGACCGTAAACACGGTGCTCACTCCACTACTGAAACGATGTTGGACAGCAGATTTAAAGGGAAATAATGCGGCACTTTTGCTAATCAGGAGTTATTTTGTTTAATCATTTCACTCAAGCAAGGCAGTTTTACTGTCACTGTTGCGGAGGTATTTACATATAGGGCAATTGATGAAAAAGACGGGCAGATTACAGTAAGTGTCAGGAAGAGGGTAATAGAAGGATGAGAATACTGGTGAGAGGGGGGCGGACTGGTGCCCCCCCCTATATATGAATTTATTCGAGCCAGAAGATTAGCAAATAGGTCCCACCCTTTTACTGTGAAACCAATAAAATGTCAACGCAAATTCTACTCCAACAGCTTCTTCTCTCACATTTCCCGACTGTGGAATTCCCTTCCATTTACTTGCATCACCGATAACTACAATCTCCAAGAATTTAAATGTAAAGTCAATAGTCTTCTTCTCTCTTACTAACCTGCATCCTCTCTCTCATACTTCTTTCTTCATCCACTCCACTCCACTCTCATCAGTATTCTCATCCTTCTCTTACCCACTCCCCTATAAACTGTCACTTTTTCTCATAATTTTCCTCCTATATAACCAATGCAAAAGAGTGACAGTAAAATGCCTTGGTTAGGGCGATATGATTATATATATATATATATATATATATATATATATATATATGTCTGCGGATGACTATATATATATATATATATATATATGTATATATATATATACACATAAAGAATCACAAGATAGCCAAAACCTACCGCGGTTTCACACGACGGCTCGTCAGGCCCTACGAGCCGTTGTGTGAAACCGCGGTAGGTTTTGGCTATCTTGTGATTCTTTATGTGTCTTTGCTCTACTTTTGCTTTTCATTTGTACTTTTGCATTTGTTTGTATTTGTATCGAGCACTTTTTCTCCTTTTTTTGTGGTTGGTTCCGTTTGGGTTTTTTTTCTTTACTGCGGAGTATCGTATGTCTTGTCTTTATTCCGCGGATTTCTTTTTTTCCCCACTCTTATCCAACGCCGTAGTGCGACGGATGTTAACGGAATTAGATTCTGTCGGTTATTCGTTTTTCTTGAAGTTTATCTTTGTATAAAGTTAGGATTTAGATACTTACAGAGTCTGGTTAGTTGTTATTTTGAATATATATATATATATATATATATATATATATATATATATATATATATATTTGTGTGTGTGTGTGTGTGTGTGTGTGTGTGTGTTAGACACTACTGTGGGAGGAGTTTATATTGATGTCTAGCAGTTCCCAGTGGTTATCTACTTTACACAAATGTCGTATTGTTTTTGTAGATGTTATGAAGATTACTATTTCCTTTTCCAACCTTCGTTTTGGTTTATTTCCCACCTAGTAACCTTTTTTGTGGTCATCTGGATGACCTAACGCCTTGTTCCGATTGTAATTTGTATGGAAATAAGCAGCCAAAAAAGACCATAAAACGAGAAAAGGCGGCGATTTAAGTAAGTACGAACTTAGTCGGTTGACGAAGTGTTTGAGCGAAAAGACAAAAACAAAGAAGACGAAGAAGAAGACCACGACGATGACGTAAGAAAGACCAGGATATATTGCTATCTAGCAGTTCACCACTAACAGTGTGTATTTACCGAAATATGACTAAATTAACCATACTAAAAAATACTTATTAAAGTCATACTACCATGGATGAAAAGGTTATAATATCTTGAAATTTTTAAAATTGCGCGTTCAAAATCTTCCCTGCCACGTGAGCATTAAACAAAATCACCGTTACTTCAGCGTTCTTAAAAGAAAAACGGTAAACATCAGTTATTGAAAATCGCCTGAAGACACCACTGATGGTAGAAACATAGGTCTCGTAATAACACATTTATAAATGGAAAATATTCAAAAGTTCTACAATATAATTGTATTGAACACATTTTAATACAAATGTGCACAGGCCTAATATTATTATAACCAAAAACTAAGAAATTAAACAACCATATATATTAGTCATCCTCAGACAAGCATGTTTTGCCGTATAAATGCTCATAAGACTGAGTAGACACATCCACTTGCTTCTCGCCGGGATCGAAATTCGACTTATTTTGTGCTAGTCCGAGTCGCTACCCACTAAGCTATAGGCATGGTATCGGGCAGGGGGGGAGAAATGTTAACGTGTTGTATATAATCAGTGTATACACACGCCAGTCACTGAAAAAACTCAATTCATTCTGAAAAGTAACGCATATATCGCAGAAATGAAAACTGATTTTAAAATTTTCTTCTCTAGAAAGCTCAATCGTAAAGAGAGCACAATATATTAGTCATCCACATACAAGTGGCTAGACACATCCACTTGCTTTTGGCCGGGATCGAAACTCAACCGATTTGATGTCAGTGCGAGTCGTTACCCCCTAAGCTATAGGTGCATGGAATCGGGGAAGTGAAAACTGATTTTAAAATTCTCTTCCCTAAAGAGCTCAATCCTAATGAGAGCATCACACACACACATACACACACAAACACACACACACAAACACACACACACACGCATATATATATATATATATATATATATATATATATATATATATATATATATATCCGCAAACATATCTGTTTCGCTGTATCACAGCTCATCAGTACGGTTAGACGCCGATTGCTTTTAACCCAGGATTGAAACTCGACAGAATTGGCGTCAGTCGGCGTTTCTACCTCTGAGCTACGGGCGCTCGGTAGAAGAGGGCAGACTTTTTAGCGTGTATATTATCATTATACACGCCCAATAGCCAGAGTGCTCTAATTCATTTCTGAATGAGCAATGCGTACACGCCAGAGTAGCTATTGTTTTTCAAAGTCTAACATTTTTCCAGAGTGCTCAATCACTATATATATATATATATATATATATATATATATATATATATAAACAACTGTTTTTATAATAATAGAGAAAATTGCATTTAATCGTAATGAATAGTTATGTGAGATTTATGAAAGTTGGCTGGATACTTTATAGGTTCACTATAAAGGAGTGATTCTAGAGCTGTGAAATCTCGTATGCATTAATTTCAACTCATCCTATTAAAAGCTGCAATGTTTATTTCCAGGTAAACTAACATTTAAATGTTCAAAGATTATTCGTCTTGTTGACCAAAAAAGTCATCAACAAAAGATATGACGTTATCATTACTTCAGGTGTGATTCACAGAGTTGCACTAGCATCATTATATTCAACCTATGAACTTTTCAGTTTCCTCCTTGTAATCCTCTTAAATCGTTCAAATAATCTTTTAAATGAAACATTGTATTATATTTTGTTTCTAAGCATACAAGTCAAAGAAACCTATTGTTATACAAATCTAGTGAAATTAATTAGTTATAGTTAAACCTATTATTAAAATGTATTTTCAATAATTTTATTTTTATCACGCAATATTCTTTGATTTCATTATTTTCTATTATAATATCCTGTGTCGTTTCTCTACATTCCTGTGCATTCTCTCCTCGGGCTATTGGTGAAAATGGCTCGCCCCAACATCCTATTCATTATAGAATTTGGGCACCTCGATGGTTTGCAATCTTGTCTTGCTAGAGCCTATTACAACTGAATAGTGAGTTTCAGCCTTGTGCCACATCTAAGATACGCTTAGAGAATCACCGTAATGTTTATCCTTTTAAAACGCTTCGACCATCACTTCTCCAATAAGAACGCACAGTCCATGAAATAATACTCCCTGAAAATCAACATTTGAATCAATCGTTATCAGTTGTCAGTAATTATTTGACCATATATAGTTTTCTTTTTTTATCGGAACATGTCAATTCTAACTTCAATGATGAAGCCCACCGTAATGATTCGATTCATTCGAAGAATCTAAAAGACAAAAAAGACATTTCCTTAACGGGAATTTGCAGAAAGCTATGCTGATCAATTTATATTATCTTACTTCTTAGATAAAGCTGAGCGTTGTTTCTCAAATTCTGTCTTGTTTGCGAACTCTGGAGTTGGGTTAAGTGTAAACATGGTAAGAATGGATTCCTTCCTGTTGAACAGGTCTGAACGTTCATATTGTTTGATTTCCTTCTTGATCTACGTCCTTAAGTTAGAAACTTACTCGAACAAGTTGAAATCGAAACATTTCCCATGCTGAAAACCCCTAGTGTGACTACCTCGTTCATGTAATCTCTGCCTACGTTGACAAGATCTTCACACTTGTAGTCGAGACTCAGCAATCAACATTGAAATCCGGTTGTATAATAGAAATTAAAGGATTAAAATAACCATGATCAGTCTGTTTCCTTAAGATTCTGCAGCGTAAAAGTTGTCCTCTCCTTTGTTGGTTGGTTGGTTGTTTTGTTTCTCTGGCAAATCTACCTCGGCTGGTCATTTATTGCCAACTAAACTTTATGTATTTATTGCTGGCAATACCTTTTTCTTTCAAAAAATTGATTGTTGTTTTTTATATAAGTTTTTGTACCTAGTAATACATTTTTCTTTTCGAGTATCAAGATTCATTGGGATGTGTTTTTAAGCGCAGAGTCCCCAAATTCTACCCTTGTTATTTAACCCATAACTTTAGGAAAGGGACGGATTAATACCTTTCCCAAGGGTACAATTGCTTAAGTGAATGCAGGGTATTCAACTGGAATTCGAACTCTGCTCACCGATATCTCTTTCCGAGCCGATATCCACTGCACCACAACGCACATCCGTAACTATAGGCTCACAGCACTTAGTATTCCCAAGCAGTCACCCATCTAAGTATTGACCAGGCTCAACGTTGCTTAACTTCGGTGATCGAGCGAGAACTGGTGTATTCAACGTGATAGGCCGTAAGCCCCTCTCCTTTGTAAATATAGGTGAAAGAACGGACTGTCCAAAATATTTCGCCTGGATCGTCTTGACTTAAGCTGGAGAGGAATAAATTGGATTTATTAGAAAAGGCTGATGTTACAATTAATCTTTTGCCTCAAAGGATTTTTTCTTTGAAAGTAAGGATCAGTGTTTGCATGATGCTTACTGCCTTACCCAGTCTTTTATCGTCGCTCTGTGTTTGAACTTGCCAATGCTGAACCATCTAATTGAGCGTGACCTCTGTTACGAATACTCTACTTTTGCAAGGCTCCCATTATGTGAATTGAGAGATATGCCTGTATATTTTGAGGGGGTTATGAGAATGCAGCGTGATCGATATCCGTTTTTATAGATTACGATTACATTTCTGTGTGAAATCTTGTACACAATTTGAAGTAATGGGCAAATTCTGAAAACAAATATGCCAAAATAGCCATTCCAGTTGAGAGAAGCGTAAACACGGATGAAGAGAAGGCACGCCTTTGCTTCGTAACTTGAGTCCCTTTCATAACAAATGTCTAAACGCTCCAAGAGGATTATCTTAACGTTCTTACGTGATCAATCGATTATATCAGCACTCTTTCAAGATAAATTACCCTCCTTCGAGATCCTTTAATAATCCCTCAAAATCTTTAGGTCATTCGGTCAGCTTATGCAGCTTTTGAGATCAGCGGATTATCTTGGCACCTTTTCAAAATCAATCACCTTACCTTTATTTAGATATCTGACAATTCTTAGCTCCTTCTTTCGAGATCAATGGATTATCTTAACGCTCTTTCAAGATCACATAATTATTTTTCCATGAGATCAATTGTTTGTCCTCACTCCCTTTCACGCTAAATCGATCACGTTCGACTTCTTTAGAGATCAGTCGAATATATGCCACCTCTTAAGACTATCTTCTTTTTTCGAAATAAATTTCTACTCTTTCGACATCATACGATAATATGACTCCTCTTCTGATTATTACTTTCTCAAAATCAATTTGCACTTTTTCGACATCAGTTTATTATCTCATACCAGTTTTCAGCTATTTCGATTATTCTAGATCTTTTTCAAGATCAATTGAGTAACATATCATTCGCTAAAGATCAATGATCCTATTCAGTTTTCGAAATCGCTCAATCACCTTTGCCCTCCTTCAAGGTCCATGGAATTATTATTGCACTTTTGTCATCAATATATTATCTATAGAATGAATTATCTTAACGCTCTCGCCTGACGAGTTGATTATCTTTCTTCATGTGCGCGCTCTTCATGACGAACCAGTAATCTTTGTGCTCTTTCGAAATTTACTCCCAATCAATCTTTCACAATCATTCGCTTATCTTGGCACCTTTCGAGATCAGTCTATTTTCCTAATCCTCATTCTAGATTATGAGATTATCTTAATCAACTTTCGAGATCAGACAATATCTTTATGAAATATTAAATTCAAACATGTTCCAAAATACCACATTTTCCCAGAGAATCTAACAATGCATCCATCATTGCAAACTTTTCAAGTATATAGCAATTTACAATGACATAAAAAGTGTTGGGGGGATAAAACCATTTAATCAAAATGAAAAATAACCAAATAATAAAATACAGACATTTAGAAAAAAATCTGTGTTAGTAACGAAGCATGGAACTACAAAAATGAGAATAGCAGCTCTATTCTCTCGATACACTGAATTAAGAAACCTGCTCGCTAATGGCAGAAAAAGGACGAAGAGAATTTTGGAGATGGAAAATGTAAAAACCTGGTCCACTCAAGATAAAAAACGGGGTTTAAAAAATACATATCTAATTTATTTTAGAGATAAGCCTTTACGTTTTTCGTTAATACATTCAAATACCCTTCAACGAGTATACCCAAATTTACTCAAAATTTCTTGATTTGGAATTTCTAACCTGCACCATTTTCCAAATCAAAAAACACGTTTGCAAGACTGGTGTCCAAAATCTTATTTACTACACTATTCCCTGTATTTACTTTTTGCAAGAACAAAGTAAAAAAAAATAAAAAAGATCAATTAATGTCAAAAAGGGAAATTTTAACAATAAAAACACTTGGGGAGTAGAAGGAAAATATGATTATAACGATGTCATAATTGGATAAAAAAAACGTAGGCTTATAACAATATTAATATGTCACGCACGTTAAGACATTTATAATAATCCTAAAAAAAACGCAACTTATCAGAAGAGTAATTACCGTAATGTTGCCAATAATGATTGCAAAAAGAATTCCAAGAGAAAAAAATGACGATAAAAGATGTATAAAAGAATGAATTATGGAAGCACATATTTCAAAGAAATTGGTGATGTTAAACTGCATTGACAGAAAGAAACAAAGTCGATTCCTGCTAATTGCATCAAGTGTAAAGGAAAACGTTTTTCTTAAAAGCGGCAAGGGAAAAGGATGAAACAACGGGAGTCTCACAGTCAAAGGCAGCTGAGTATAAAGAAGACAAAAAGATGGCGTCTTTTGAAAACAGGCTGACGCATGCGCCGACAAAGTAGAAGATCTCGGATAGGCTTTTCTGTCTTAGCGGATGTTAGGAAGCTTTCCCTGCATTTTGTTATTCATTTTTATTACTCAGCACTTGAAAAGTACTCGGGGTTTAAAAATCGATCTAAACAACCTCGCCAGGAATGTAAACATTTTTCGATGATTTTGCTTTCAATTTTGTTCAGTTTTACATCAATACTGCATCTTACAACTGCACAAATTTACGACTCAGAAACCTTAACATATTGCGTCGATCATAGGTATTTCATCGATCCGACAAAAGTCACTAGGAGGCCTTAACCTATTCCCCCGCGCAAGCAGTGCATAGATCAAAAAGAATAAGAGGGGTTTGATTATCCTGATTACGGGGTGCTGCATACGTTTAGACCATATTAAGTGTTGCGCTTGCATATCAATATAATACGCGCCATTCTGTACTATTGGCATGCAAAAAGGGTATCGTGCAATTCTGTAACCGGGTTTAGTCATACAAAAGAACTGACATTCGTAAGAAAGGACCACTGACTGTGAGACAAGGAGAATTTTGAAAATGATGCTATCTGAACGCCTAAATTGCAATGAAATTACAATAATATTAAAATATGAAATTGCAAATAAACGGGATTTAAAGATAAGAAAGTTATCTCTGACTTAACTGGGTGTTTCTGTTTTATGTATGCCGGAAGAAAGAATCGAATTAAGATATTTGGATATAAAATTGTTTTGCTTTTCACTAAAAAGAAAATTAAAATACCAAGGAATTTAAAATATATTCATATGATACTTTTGGCACGATAATATTTTTTTTAGGTTGTGCTGTGAATACGTTTTTTTTATATTTATCCAATTTAACAGTATTTACGTTCAATGCCAGGCTACAGCAGGGGTGAACAAGCAACTTGCAGGGTTAGAGGGAGATAGCTCATGACTTCCAATAGAGGCTTTCCGTAAGAAATAGAGTTCATATACCCCAGTGATTGTAACAAACGGTTCGGTTAAAAATTCCTAGCACCTGAAGAAGGCCAAAGCGTACAACGGCCAAAACGTCGTACAAATGGCAACATAGATGAGGGCAATAGTCCGAATAATATAAACACTGTAAATACTACTTAACCTCAAAAAGATTATTCGCCATTATGAGCAATGGCTATTTGTCTCTTATCAAGCAGATTTTTAATATATTTTGAGTAAAAATCCTCATATTTTGATGAAACTCGGTTTCATTAAAGAAGTTTTCCTATATTTTTTCGTTTAGAAATTGAACATAGGACAGGCAGGGTTAGAACGAGTTTCATAGCCGCAACACCGTCTTTTTTTAATCAGTTTTTTGTGGGTTGGCTGACCATGTATTATCTCCGATACGGAGTTACCAAATAAAAAGAAGAAAGAATGGACACCCAACCACCACATATAAATAAAGAACAACTTAAATACGATTAAACAACAATAATAACATTGAATATTGACTGTTGGTTACAAAGTGGTAATTATCTTGCATGCAAGAGAGTTGGATTAATGTTCTCTCTGGAAACATGATGTAAAATGTCTTAATGTTTTTGGTTGTGGAATTCCTGAAAAAGAGTTGTATACATTTTGCTCGTGCTAGTTTGTAAAAGTCTATTGTTTGTTTGTAGAGATATTTGTTGTAATAGAGAGAAGGTATATGTTAAATAATATTTGAGGGAAACTAATTATGGGCATAATTAGCGCAATGTGTGAGTTGGAAAGAAGCAGTATCATTCGTTCTGTGTTTCTGAAAAGAAATATTCCAACTGGCGTCCACGTGAGTCCTAAGGCTTATATACTTTAAATCTAAGCGTGGGAAATAAATATCACGTGTGATGAATTAACCAACCAGGGCTTGCCATGTTGGTTAAGACGTGTAACAGATGTGTATGTATATGCATGTGTGCGTAATGAAGTATGCAGAAGTATGTATGTAAGTGTGTGGTGATGGTTACCACAATTTCATCCAAAGCAAGAAATTCAATGAAGAGTGAAAGAGAAGGAAAAGACATTAGAAAGAAACCGACAACTTATTTTTAAACGTGAAACAATTTATAAACCTCTACTTTTGTTGAAAAGACCTGGAAGGAGTGTGAATCGGATAAAAATACAAAGCTTTCTACCATTATTGATGAAAGTAAATGAATAGTAAATAAAATACCAGCATTTAGGCGGAGGCGTTAGAAGCATAGAGATGAGGAAGACTTAACATGGAACTGGAAACCGAATCCCAGCCAGGATAAACCTCTACTAGACCAAGGATATAAGTTTATCCCTTGTTCCAAAAATTTTAACAGGAAAACTTGAGTCATGTACATGAAAATCATCGTCAGATGGGAACTTTCTTTTGCCTGTCGTGCACGGGGTCAAAACCTTTCGGAAATATATAAACTCTCAGCTATACAACTACTTTCTAAGTTCGATGCTTAAAAATGGTTTTGAGCAAGTAAAGCTTGAACATTCTTTGAACACTTAACGCTGGCGCTGCAGAATCATAAACGTAGAACTATAGAAATAATGGAAAACACAGGAATATCAAGTGTAGCGAAAATGTTTTAAGAGAAATATTTATGAATTTCCGCCAGCAGCAGTCCTCGCTATTCTGTCAATGAATAGCAAATATTTTCATATAATTAAACGGCTATTTTTAGCATTACTACCGACAGGTAACGAATGCAGTAGATATACAAAGATAGAAAGAGGTGTAAGACAAGGATGTGTCTTTTCACCGGATCTGTTCAACTTGTACAGTGAGACTATTCTGAGGACTCTAAAAGTTATGCCTGGATTTGGTATCGGGGGCCACAATTTAAACAACCTAAGGTACGCGGATGATACAGCGCTGATAGGAGACACAGAAAGTAAACTACAAGACCTCCTACAGAAGGTAGCTGAAGGGATTGACAAGAAAGGACTACAAATAAAATGCAAGAAAACTGAATGCATGGTCATCAGTAAAAAGGGTAGTCCATCATGCCAAATACAGGTCGGAGATACTAGAATCAAGCAGGTACAAAATTTAGATACCTGGAAAGTGTTATAACAGAAGACGAAAAGTGCTACACAGTGATCCGAAGGTGAATTAGCATGGCCAAAGAAGCATTCCAGAAATTGAGTAATGTATAAAGAAACAGGACAATTCCACTAAAAACAAGGAAGAGAGTACTGGATTGCTATGTGTTGTCAGTTCTTCATTATGGCAGTGAATGCTGGACAATATCATCAAAGATGAAGAAAAAACTTGAAGCAACTAAAATGTGGTTCTACAGAAGAATTCTGCGAATATCGTGGATCGAGCATGTGAGCAATGATGAGGCTTTGGAAAGAATAGAAACGAAAAGTAAATGAACACTTCACATCAGAAAGAGACAGCTGCAATTCTTGGGACATGCAATGAGGAAGGAGGGCTTGGAGAATCTTATACTAACAGGCCGGATAGAGGGGAAACAGATAGGGGAAAGCAGCGGATAACATATTTGAAGGAACTAATCAGGTGGATGATGGAACGACGTTTGCATGGTGCAACAGGAGAAGGCGTGCTCAGAGCCACCAGGGATAGGGAGACAGGGAAAGCCATGATCGCCTACGTCCTGAAGAGACTGGGCACATAGAAGAAGAATCACTATTCTATATGCTGTCTTGCGTTTTATGCGGGATAACGTTTTTTTTATTGATGAACGGAAAACCGTTTTTGACTAAACAATTATGGACAATTTGCAGTTTCTAATTATATAAAATGTTCATTTTGTGTTTCAATAGTCTGAAAGAATTGATTCATGAATAGCGAGAAAAAGAAACTTATTTAAATAATTTGCAAAATTACAACGTTTTTGCTGTATAAGCCCTCTTATTGCCTGTGCAACGATAAATACATTTGTAATAAATGCTATCGAAAATGCAAAGGAAAGATTCATATTAAAGTATCATGTAATGGTTATGATAAGGAAAGAACTCTCGAATTTGTTGGGACGGCCTAAGACTCAAAAGGGAGGCCTACATCAAGGGATTTGAGGAGGGAGTGCTCTCTCCTTAGTCAAGCGAGAGGCAACTGGAAGACCCTATCTCTAACAACATCACTACATCACGCCACACAAGCAGGAGAACCTAGTCATGGCTGTCAGACAATTTCTGCAACAACATCACTCCTTAATCACGCCACCTAAATACCCAGACTGAAAAACGTTTATTCTTATTTGTGAGGCGCCGTTGAGCGCGATACAAACAAAACTTCTTGTAACACCAAAAGTGAACTGATAGCAAGAATTATAGCAACATTCACCAACTTAAACAACGAGATCATCCTGAAGAGGAGATACAGGAGATTCCAATGTCGTCTGGAGGCCGTGGTCAAAGCCAATTTTACTGAATAAATTTACTTTTTAGTATTTCAAGCTAGATTTGTGTAATTTTTGTAAAGAAACCCGTTAAGTTCATTTTATTATTGTGGTGAGGCTTGAGCAAAGCCAAACATACTTTTTGAAAGAGACGAATACATATGGCTAGTGCACATAGTATGCTACAAAATTTCCAGTCGACATTCCTCAGGTTATATGCTGTACTTCTCTTAGACCGGTTGCCACTCAAGGCTATAGGTCCCATAAATTGCGTCTAGAGGTTATATGCAAGTTGGTATAAAGAGTTGCGTCTTTAATGTTAAAAATCCTATTATGATGTTGTTTGGATTCTACTCAATATTATAAGCTTAGATATATAGTGATAGAGAAAACTATTGTTTTTGGTTGAAAAAATTTTACTAAGTTAACAAAAAAGACTAATTTGACTGTCAGTAGTTTTTTGCAACTATTTTGATAGTTTACATAATTATACCTTGTAAAACTAATGTAAAAAATAATATGAAAAGATTTTAGACCAAATTCGTCAAATTCTTAAAGAAAAAAAACATAAAAAACATTTTATTTTAAAAATAAAAGATATATTAACAAAAATAATATGAACCTCTTAAAATCTATTGCACAAATGCTCCTCTCTTTTCAATAACTCTTACCAGCCTATTGTCAACATCTGTTGTTAGATTTGCAATTTTAGCAGCTGGTAAGTTGTTTGCAGTAACTTTAACTGTCTCTCAGAGGTCACAATTCCTGCTAAATTGCCTTCCATTAGAATAAATATCTTTCTTGAGGATACACCACAGGTTCCCCATAGGATTCAAGTTACAGCTATTTGAAGGCCAGTCCATAAGAGAATCTTCAAAAATCCCTTTTCTATCAACCGGGATTTAATAAACTTTGATGTATGATTTGGCGCATTGTCTTGCATAAAGATCATAGGTCTACGCTTGGCTAAAGACTGGTTATCAAGCCATTCAAAGAAATATTGCTCTAGAAAATCACAGTAACTTTTGGAATTCATTTTAACCTCGTCTTTCACTTTAAATGGACCCACGAGTTCATTTCCAATAATCCCAGCCCATATCATGATCCCACCGCCGCCTTATTGGCGTTTAAAAAAATTTCTTGAGTCATGTTGCTTGCAAACCTATCCTCGAGCCCATCCATTGGACCTATCGAGGGTGAACCTTGATTCGTCTATAAAAAGCACTTTACTGAAATCAGTTTTCATGTACTTTTAGCTCACTACAATCATTTTTCCTCATGTTTTTTCTTTTTGTTAAAATGGGTCTCTTTATTTGATTTTTTACATCAGCAAACTACCTTATGCTTTACACCTTGTTTCCCTTGACACCATAGGAGCTCTAGCATGCTCAAATATGAACGCACTTGTCGCATTTGGGTTTCTTATTAATTCTGTTGGAATATGTGATCGATCATCGCTTTGTTAAATTCCTAAATTCAGCCTGAGACATGTTTTCCTTCAGTTGAATTCCAATTTGACATCTTTTTTTGATTGTTCAATGATCACTTTTCAAATCTTTAGAAATTTGAAGTGAAGACTTTCCTTTGCTAATTTGTTTGATTATATAGTTCTTTTCATTCATTGTTATTTCATTTTTACGAGCCATAATATTAAATTCTAGTTCTTGCAAATAATCTCTTGACACTGCAAATTGTTATAATTACTGAAAAAAAAACTAAATATCAATCTGAAATTGAAAATTGGGACTTAATTGCTTTCATGCTTACTCGCTATACATAAGAGTACAAATTATTTCATTGGATAACACATATCTATGAATTTTACATAAAATATTTGACAATATCTCTTTCGCATGTAATCTCTAAACGCATTTTATAACCTATTTTACCCATAATTGTTGGGAAAAAAGATAGATTCATATCCTTCGCAATAACTTTTCATGCAAGTGAATGTAATGAACTCGACTCACTCTTTTTTTCTGCATTCATTGACGAATATGTTAGCTGGTCACTTGTGTCTAACTATGCATGATTACTGCGACGGGTAACCAAACCCTCTTGTAGACGTTTCCTCAAGCACATGTGGAGTTTAACACCCACTGAGTCCGTCTATGTTTTAAACTTCAACTACGCTGAATATACTCAACTTATACTGCAACTTATACTGTAACTGTGCTGAGCACACTCAGCTTATATTGAAACTCTAAGCGTACTCAACTTATACTGCAACTTAACTGAGCATGCTGCAACGGTGATGAGCATACTAGATTTATACTGCACCTATGTTGATCATACTCAACTTATATTTTTTTTTTTTTTTATAAGCGTTTCACCCCGAGCAAGGCATATCACTGCCACTACTGTGCAGGGGGCTACGTAGAGAGGAGAAAGGCTGGTTAAATATAGGAAATAACAGAGGGTGGGTGATAGGCGGGTGAGGATACCGAGAATGAGGGTTGGGTAGATGAGATGTCAACTGTATTGAGCATGCTCAAATCCTACTGCAACTGTGCTGAGCATACTCCACTTATACTGCAATTAATCTGTTACAGTTTCTGAGAAAGAGTACATTACCTGGCAGGATAACCAGTCGGGACAAGGCCAGTGCGCTCAGATCCTCGGTCAAGATAGTTTTCGCCTTCATTCTAGTAAAAGTAACTACTAGTAGATATATTTATCACATGCCAAAAGCATGAACGAACACCAGATTAGTGTTAGCATTGCTTTGACAAGGGTTGGTTTCTGACTATTGTGTTAGGTTTTAACATTGTTAACATTGTTCTCTTGTGAAGAAGTTGAAACCTTTAATATGTATTACATATTTCAACCAATGGCTAAATGTAGTGTTTATCTAAATACCTGATGAGTGTTTATCGATAATCCAAATTAATTTTAGATTTCGTGGACATGACAAAATGTCGTATTTGATAAATCATTGCAGTCGTGATGATGGTCTCTATAGACTTATTTCAATAACTCGTGCCTTGTTTTCCAACGTAAGAATAAGAGAATATTGCATTCTTATTTTTTTCGTTTTTTTTTTCGTTTTTTTTTTCGTTTTTTTTTACTCTCTCAATAGAAAAGAAACCATTCCAAACTGATTTTATTTATACCAATCTCATGCACCTGTGTACATGAAATAACTGCATTCGTTACTTTTTTCTATTATCGACTCTTTGAATTCCATACAACACGCAACAGCGTAAACATTACTCATTAAATTATTTGTACCCCATTGAAACGCTATTATAAATTATAAACAAGGTACAGCGCGGTAGAACCGTTTCGTTATTCCTATTTTAAACTTGATTTAATTCCTAATATGATTGGTTACACATTTTTATATTACAAATAACTTATCTTCCTGGAAAAAAATAACAAACAATATGTTTAATCTATTTTCAAGTTAGCACTCTTGGTTCTTACAGTCGCCAGTGCTATTAGATGGAGAAAGTTGGAATGGACTCTTCTCATAGCAAATTGGATATTGTTTCCATTGGGTGTATTTTATCCGAAAGATATTTTATCAAAAACTAGTCAGAAAAAGTGGATCTCTATCTTTTACTATGTTTCACTCACGACTTTGACTTTACTTACCAGACAGAAAACAGCTAATGCCACTCAGCCTAACGATCATTTAACCACTCGGTTCTAGACTAACAGAATGGCCATTAACCGTCTAGTATCCGGATCTTCAGAATGAGAAATCGAAAAGCCGATTTCGAATTCCAAGTGAATTCGTTGAATTCACAGATACCCTTCGGTAAGGTTAATTATCTATCTCTTCTCTTGCCAGCTATGGGGTGAATGGAAGGACAGATCGGGATCTATAGCCTTGGTTGGCAAGTAATCTACCGCAGAAAGAAATGGCAACCTACTGCCGAAAAAGGATCGGCAGTCATGTATCGAAAGAGACATGATCGTCTAAGTGTGTATCACGTATGGCACTTAACTGATTGAGTGATCTTGTTCAAGCATGCATGAGTTTTTTTTATTTTTCTTGAAACATTTTTTCAAGTTATTGAAGAATCAGTTTTTTATGACTACTTACGAATAATTTGTTTTGACGAATCATTTTTTCTGGTTATTGAAAAATTAATTTTTTCTGGTTATTCATGCATCATTTTCTCTGGTTATTCAAAAATTAATTTTCTCTTGTAATTCACTAATTGTTATTCACGAATTTTGTGGGGTTTACCACCTCGAGGGTATGCAGCAATCTAGTAATTCATAGTAGAGCCGTTGAATAAGTCTTCTCAAATTCACAGGCGATTGGGAGTAATATCCATTTTAAAATAAAATCAAAATTGGGTCGTCTATTTTGAATACGAGTGTCTAGCTTTATAAAGCTGGAAGTAATAAAATGTCGAATCCATTATTTTTTTAAACCTGTATATATCAAAGATAGTTTCATTTATGATATTATTTTTAATTATGCCATTGAGATAAACTTGTTATCTTAATTTGAATTTCCATTTACGTTCATATTTAGGAAGTAGAAATTTGTATCGAATATAAGCAAAAGAATTGAGAGCAAACATGTTTTGATACGTTAAAAGTACGATGTAAATTATTTAAATAAAAAAACGCTCATAAATTTATATATTTCTTAATGTAATTATACTAAAAGATTTTGTAGTTTTCTTGATTTTCAGGATAGATCTTGTGATAGAGAGTAATACAGTTAATGAACTGCAAAATTTATTACTATAAATTATGAACAGCGCCTCTTATTTATGTATGAAATTTAACCAGACCGGGTGTCATCTCAAGACTTGCCATATAATTGTATTGTTATTGTCAAATGTTTCACAATAACATTGGAATAAATTCAGTCGAGAGAATAAAATTCGCATGATGTACTTGTTGTATATGGCCATTATATCTTGTCAGTTATACCTTAAATTTGTAACAACGATAATAAAAATGTTCTCATATATTTGCTGACAATTTTATGCTTTGATTCTTTACTTAATTATTGATTAATTTCTGTTATTGCCATTTAAACTAATAATAAATGATACATTTGATGATGAAGTGTTCACTCCGACATACACAACAAAACATTGGCAAGCAGTTATTTACCAGTCGCCAGAATGAGCGTATGAGCTGAACCTCAGAGGTCAACAGCTTTACCAGTAGGCATAGGAAATTTCGAGTAAGGCAACAGGGAAAACTCAACACCCCGGTGCAGCTTCGGTGCAAAAGAAACTGCCTAACCATTGTACTATTCTGTTTTGAATTTCCCTAGCATTATCAAATTTTGATATAAGGGTGTGTTGATTACAGAGGCACAATCTGCGCTAACTAAATAAATTAATGAGTATAATTTAATGATTTTAAAAGTTATATTGTCTATTCAAAACTTAAAACGTCATGACACTCAATAGATTCGTTTACTTTATCATGTTTGAATTTCCGTAACATGTCCAGAAATATGGTTGTATTTTTTTACCGTTGTTTTCTAAACGGACTGAAATTCAAGATACATCTCCCCTAATACCGACTGCTACCGAACGCATTCTACCCAGCAATTTAAATATAGCTGCGATTAGAAAACATGGATTCTTGACTAGCGAACCAAGGTTTACCAACATATCACGTTAAAAACCAGTTCCCGTACGATCACCGATGTTAAGTAATGTTGGCCCTGGTCAGTACCCAGATTGGTGACCGTTTGGGAATAGCAGGTGATATAAGGTTAGATGTGCAGATGGTGTAATAAATAATTACTTGGAATTGTTGTGGGAGTGCCGAATCTCAATTCCAGTTGGGTTCCTTATATTTACTTACGATTGTAAAGGGTAAAAATTCGTCTCTTCTTCCCCAGCTATGGGTTAATTAGTAAACTTTGCATCACTAAACTGTTTTATCTAAAAACAAATTTATTCTTATAATCCAAAAATGTTTTAGTCTGTAGATTGAACACTGTTCCCATATCTGGTCGGGTGCTTCTGTAATTCATCTCGGAGTTCTCGAGAAACACCCAAAGCAAGATCTGCAATACAATTGGTCCCGGTTTGGTAGCTCACTTTCAGTCACTTTTTCACCGATGAAATGTGGCTTCCCTCTGTCTTTTCTACAAATATATTTAACGGTTTCTCCTCTGACAAGATTCATTTCTTCGTGCTCTGCCCTCATGAATTTACTCGCGCAACTAGATTGACAAGTAGGTCCCACCTTTTTACTATCTAAATAGGCAAATGTATCTACCACTTCACTATCAGTTTTGTTTCTCGCACTACCCGCCTGTGGAACATCCTTCATCATGTTTGCTTACCTGATAGCCAAAATATCTCAAGATTTTAGTGTGACGTAAATTTCCATCTTCTATCTCCTTGACTCACACCTCTCTTTTACCCTTTCCCCAACATCCACTGAACTTTTTTCTTTTCTCTCTTACCTCTCCCGTTACTGTAGCCCACTACGCACCAGTGGCAGTATGGTACTATATTTTCACGATACCGGGTTGGCCGATGGTTTCGTGATTACCACATGTTCCAGACTGGTTGTTCTCTGATTCCTTCCGCGCCCACGTGGCTTCTTCAGATCCGCGAAAGGGGGTGGATGGATACAATTCAGTCGATGGAGAGTTGAATTTGGCGTCGGAGAAGAAGAATAGTTGGCACACCATCAAAAAAATGACAAAAAGCTTTTGTTATAAACAGTAACAACCGTTTATTTACACAGGTATACAATAATTTTTATCAAGGTAAAACAAACACCGCGAAATGAGGGGTGAATGTAGCTGACTGGCGGAAAAGGTTTCCTTAGCTCGAAGAAATCTTAACTGTAATTAGGCAGTGTCAAGGATGGAGTATGCAGTGGCAACGGATTTGGTTTTGGGCAGCGAAAAATGAACCGACTCTATTTTTTGCTCTGGGCGTTCTCTTTTTATGGGCCCGAATCCCGAATGATTAGCTCCTGATTGGTCAGCCAATAGGGATTACCGGCCAATGGCTATCGTCGTAACAAACCCCCTGGGTTGCATCTGATTGGTTTACATAATCAACCAATTAGTCGCAGTCATCGGGGTGGGCCAACAAGAAGCAGGCCCTGTGGTTGGTTGATCAATGATTTATTACCTTGTCCCATACTTGCATTCCATCCCGGCTGAAGCGACCCCATGTTTGCCACGCTCAAAATATGTTTATATTTTGAAATTGAAGTAATTTTTGACAGGTCGTCACACCTGCAGAGTGTTTTGTTTTAGTGACAGTTTATAGGTCAGCTTTTTCCGCTTGGGTCTAGATATCTTTATACTTAATGACTTCGGTTTACTACACCTGGTTCTTAAAAATGTCGGATACTCAGAATGAACTTATTTTTATAATGGTTTAATAAAATAATTATGATCACGATTTAATTAATTATCATTTAATTAATTTTCATTGAATTAATTTCGCCAGTCAACTTTTTGATACTTAAATGAAAGTGACATAGCAGTACTGCCTTGCTTAGAGTGAAAAGATTAACAAAAACCTTAGAAAAAATTGTTAAGCAATAAAAAGCGTCTGAATTAATGAAAACCAGCTGAGAAATGGAACTGGGTTTGTCGGTTTTAATCTCTGTGTCTATGACTGTTAGACCACCCGCGCATCCCAGCTAATTATATCTATCGTTAGTGTAGTGTAGCTGAAGTTGCAAATATACGTATAAAAATTATTTTAAAATGTTCGCATCTTCTTCATTTTATAATCTAAAGTAAAGAAAAGCTCTTGCAAAGCAATTCTCTTTAATCATTGCCGAGTAATTACACAAAAGTAAACCACCTGATCTTACAAACTGATGACCTTCAGAATTATGTTTCAAGTTTGTAAAAGACAATTTTCTCATAGTCAATGTTTTCCCACCTGCCTTAGCATATTCTAGTCACTTCTAATCATAACTAGTAGCTTACCTACCCGATACCAAAGCATATTCAGTCCCACAAGAACAAGAACGTTTCACTTTCCAATCAACATCTCTTTTCTTTATTCTTCTTCCTAATTGTTATCGCCCTATCAGCAAAACTCACATTCCTATCAATATTGTGTAATTCATATCACATAAAAATTCATAGGCAGACAATAAAGATGTCAGCGTGGCAGCGGCTGAGAGTAAATATGTCAAGAGAGCACCGATATTTCCATTGCTCACATAGACTTGGACAACCAACTTCGACTGTTTGCGTTCCAAACGGTGTAGAAAATGGAGAAAATCAATTTTCCGACAACTGATCCGCCAGGCACGCTTTAATATGCCTACATAACGAATGGTATTAGGTTTTTATTCTACGTACTATTCACTGAACAGCACTACAGAAGTTGAATAAACGCTATGCTTATTAGATAAAGACGAAAGCAGGTTATCATTTTCAGAAACAATTACTGCAAAGACAAATCCAAAAATAACCGTATACCATATATCATTTACTTGTAATAATTACGTACTAACAAATGTAATATTTTCAGTGAACAAAATCAACTCGTGCCGCTCAGGTCGCATATTTGATTTCTATATATATGTATATAGATATATATATATATTATTACTAATAAAACAGATATTTTGTCATCGTAAAATGTAACCATATATCAGTTTCCTCTTTTGATTGGAGGATATCAGGAAAAAATTAATATCAAGAAAATATTGAAAATATTGAAACGTGAATAACCAGAAAACAAAAAACAAACGATTCGTAAATAGTCGGAAGAAATTTATTCGTGAATATCCAAACAAAAAGCTGATTCATGAATAACCCAAAAAATGATTTGTGAAAGAATCAGATAAAAGTGATTCGTGAATAAGCAGAAATAATAGTTTTGTGAGTAAACCCCCAAAATTCGTGTATGACCAGAGAAAAAGTATTCTTCAATAACCAGAAGAATCATTTAGTGAATAACCAGAAAATATTAATGTTTCAATAACCAGAGAAAATGATTCGTCAATAACCAAAAAAAAATTATTCGTAGGTAGCCAGAAAAAAACGATTTTTCAATAACTTCAAAAAATGTTTTGTGAATAATCAAAAATTGCTTCGTGAATAAACAGGAAAACTGATTCGTGAATAACCAGAAAGAACTGTTTCGTTAATAAGCTGAAAAATGATTCTTAAATAACCAGAAAAAATCAATTCGTGAATAGTCGGAAAAACGATTCGTGAATAGTTAGAAAAAAATATTCATGAATATGCAAAAAATAAAAAATTATTTAAATAATTTGCTAACTTAAAATCGTCTTGCTCTATATATTATTCTACTTATTCTAAACTTTTTTATTGCATTGTGCAAAGAGGTATATTCTTAGTTGTAGTAAATGCTATCAGAAGATCGATATAAACGTTTCATGGAAAGCCGCAAAACGACTACATTTAAAGCCTCAATATTCGGATTTATGAAAAAGGCTCAAATAAGTAAATTTAAAAGATTCTTCTGATTTCACGAGGTACAGAAAGATTTTTCGCCGTTTTCTTCATATCACATGATGTGATGGGTAAATTCTCACCTTATTATATTTTGAAATTCCTGCATGTGCGTGGTTTGTTTTTATCTAGCCGATTGCACACTATAGAGTCAGTTGCCACCGACTGTGCGAAAGCCAACACCGTGACACAATTCATTTCCACCGAAATTTGGAAACGGCATACTGCTTTGCATTCACGCCGATAGCTCCATTTCAAACGATTCGCAATGTTTAGATTTCAATCTGAAGACGCTGGAGAGGATTCGGAAAAAGTTAGATGAGTCTAATGGTGATTACGAAAGTATGGCAGTTCGGAAAATCTGCTCTGATCATTCTGAAAAAAAATAATCACCTAAATTTTGTTGAAGGCATCAGACACAACAAAGAAACCTGCATAAAGTGCCCTGAGAATTTACTACTGCCATTGGCAAGTGGGTAGCTATTGGAAGATTCTGTGTCTGGAAACAGGCCTCTGCACCACGTCACACAGTTAAGAAAACACAGTCATGACTGTCAGGAAATTTATGCGACCGCATTACCACTCGCATCTGGGCATCTAAACCCTTAGACGAAGAAAATTCGTGCAGCCCAGGTCGCATATTTGATTTCTATATATATATATATATATATATACAGAAATATATATATTATTACTAATAAAACAAACAGATATTTTGTCATCGTAAAATGTAAACATATATCAGTTTCCTCTTTAGATTGGATGATATCACAAAAAAAAATTAATATCAAGAAAATATTGAAAATATTTAAACGTGAATAACCAGAAAACAAAAAAAAACAAACAATTCGTAAATAGTCGTAAGAAATTTATTTGTGAATATCCAAACAAAAGAGTGATTCATGAATAACCAAAAAAATGAGTGTGAAAATCAGACAAAAGTGATTCGTGAATAACCAGAAATAATAGTTTTGGGAGTAAACCCCCAAAATTAGTGTATGACCAGAGAAAAAGTATTCTTCAATAACCAGAAAAATCATTTAGTGAATTACCAGAAAAAATTAATTTTTCAATAACCAGAGAAAATGATTCGTCAATAACCAAAAAAAAAAAAATATTCGTAGGTAGCCAGAAAAAACCGATTTTTCAATAACTTGAAAAACTGTTTTGTAAATAATCAAAAATTGCTTCGTGAATAAAGAGGAAAACTGATTCGTGAATAACCAGAGAAAACTGATTCGTGAATAACCAGAGAAAACTGATTCGTGAATAACCAGAGAAAACCAGAAAAAAATAATCACCTAAATTTTCTTGAAGGCATCAGACACAACACAGAGACCTACATAAAGTGCCCTGAGAATTTGCTGCTGCCATTTTCAAGTGGGTAGCTATTGGAAGATTCTGTGTCTGGAAACAGGCCTCTGCACCACGTCACTCAATTAAGAAAACACGGTCATGACTGTCAGGAAATTTATGCGACTGTATTACCACTCGCATCTGGCCATCTAAACCCTTAGAGGAACAAAACTTTTTGGAACACTAAAGAATAATTTAAAGTAAGGGTTATAGCAGCCTTCGCTAACTTAAACTAAGAAACCATCTAGAAGAGATGCAGAAGATTCCGAAGTCATCTAGAGAAATACCATATATACAGGATATTCCATGTTTCCATATAGAGAAAATGCAAACCTTTTTATAAATAAAACATTTGTATTTATATAATATGCTCTACATCAGTGCTTCTCAAAATATGTAATGTGGTAGACAGGTAGACTTGTTTCAATGTGCCAGGGACCGTCAAGCAAAGCAAGCCAATCCAGCTGAGTAAGAGGTGGGGGTCTGTGAACCCCGGAAATTTTTTTTTTTTTTTTTAGATATGTACTATTTCAAGATGGTGCGTTGTGATACAGAGGATATCGGCTCGGAACGAGAAATCGGGGAGGCGAGTTCGAATTCCAGTTGAATTCCTTGCATTCACTTACACACAAACACCCTTGATAAAGGTATTAATCCTCTCTTCCCTCCAGCTTTGGGTTAAATAACTGGACGGATTGGGTTCTATAGCCTTGGCTGGCAACCAGTCTACCGCAGAAAATAATGGAAACCTACTGCGGGATAATCTTCTGCCCAGTCAGTCATGTCTCTTTCGAGTCATGATCGCTCAAGCGTGTATCACGTAATACACTTAACTGACTGACTATTTCAGAGACATTTTGAGACTATCTGTAATAAACATGAGGACATGATATCTTCTTCATTCTAAGGGCAGTCATCATTGACGTAACAAGGCTTCCCAGTGTGCCATTGACCTGTAACATATTTGTGCTATATTAGTCATGCCCAATGGTTTCAAGGGTATATATTTTTAAAAATCCAGAAAAAATATTTAAAACAGTTTTTCACCTTCAACAATTTGTTTTCATTTGTGGATCTATGAATGGTACAAAGTCTGATGCGTATTCAGTTCACTGTTCATTATATCGCATTCGTTAGTTGGATAGCAATAAATTTTAACAAGTAAATGAACAATGTAGCCATAATAATATAAAACTAAAATGAGTCAGTCAGATATCCTGGCAGTCTCTCGTGGCATAGAGTTTTATTATTGTTTCTTTCTTTTCTGGAAAATCTCGGCGTATCGGCAGACGATGGCTCGCGTACCGGCGAAGGTACGCGTACCACATTTTTGAATAGCACTGATCTAGAGGACGTGGTTGAAGCCCATAGCGATTTTATTGAATCAATATATTCTTTAGCATTTTAAAATGGTTTTGTATAATTTTTGGTTAATGAGGCAGTTAAGTGTCATACGTGATACGCGCTTTGGGCGATCATGTCTCGAAAGAGACATGACTGACTGAGCAGAAGATTATCCCGCAGTAGGTTTCTATTAATTTCTGCGGTAGATTGGTTGCCAACCAATGCCATAGAACCCAATATGTCCTGTTATTTAACCCATAACTGGAGGGAAGAGACAAATTAATATTTTTCTTAAAGATATTTGCGCGTAAATCTATGCAAGGTATTCAACTGGAATTCGAATGTAGCTCCTCGATTTCTCTTTCCAAGCCGATATCCACTACACCACAACGTACATTAAATATATAGACTAAAATGAGATGCTAATCTTATTTTCATTTTTGTGTTATTTAATAGACATCGCATTATATATGTATATATATATAGCCTGTTTAATAGACATCGCATTATATATGTATATATATATATATAGCCTGTTATTTGCGTGATCATGTAACCTTTCATCGTTTTCGACGTATAAGCGTCCAACTTTTCCTAATATATTTCAGTTCGGTTTGTGTTTATATTGTTTGCGTGAAGTCAACCAACTTTGACTTTGCATACTTGTTCACAAACGTGACATGTACTTGAAGCCTTCGGCGTTGATGTTGATTAATGTAATCTTCTTTTAGCTTTATATCTCCGTCTCCATAAATGACCCAGACGGGATGCTACTAAATGATGAAGTGCTTGACGACAAGAATTTTCCCATTTTGCACAGTATTCACCAACAAAAGTTGAAAGGGGGGAAATTGAAGTCCTTCAGATTACACTTAAGTTTATACTGAAACTATACAAGTGTTCGACCGTAGACATTTTTCTCTACATAAGTATTTGCGATGTTCTGCTGTCACTTATTCTGATCACATGACGAGCGTATCATATATATATATATATATATATATATATATATATATACAAATGAATAAAGAACGAACAAAATATTAACAACGTTCAAAACATAAATGTAAAACAGTGCTCAATATAGAAATAGAGATATGTATATTTATTATAAATTATAATTTAGAAAACGATCAAATTTCAATCTATTACAAAGTGTACATTTTGTTTCGACATTGAGAAAACAATCTCTCATCAGGTAGTGAACGCTATTTTTTGAAGTGAGACGGAAAATTCGCTTCCTTAAATTAGTAACTTTTGTGTGCGAGGTAAAGGGGGTAAGGAAAATGAGAAAGGAAATAATGAAAAAAAGAGGAGAAAGGGAGAGAAAGAGAAAGAACTACCTCCTTTAACTCGCACACAAAAGTTTACCAAGGAGGTGAGGTTTGCATCTCCCTTCAAAAAATAGCGTTTACTACCTGATGCGACAATGTCTTTTCAATGTAAAAAAAATGTACACTTTGTAGTAGATTGTTATTTAAACATGTTCTAAATTAATCGACACGCACATATATATATATATATATATATATATATATTAATACAGGTTTCATTGAATAATATAGACAAGTTTAGTCTATTTATTTTGTGTAAGATCCGTTCGTATGATTAGCTTGATAGTGTTGTCATGGAAAGACAACAAGAAATTGCAATAATTGTTGATTTTTTATCAGGTCTGAGCTTTCGGCTTACATAAGCCATTATCAAAGGATGAACATTTAATGTTCAGTGAACATAGAACATTTAAATTATTATTAACAGATTGGAGTTATACAGAGAAATTTAGACAAGTCCATTTTTTGTGTCGCACATGGCTGTAGGCCAAGAAGGAATGGTGGTAGTGGGTTTTTATTCAATGAAACCTGTATTAATGAAAATCTGCTGCCAAAATACACACGATATATATATATATATATATATATATTGCTTTAAAAATAGTAGACATAAATGTCCTAAAATTAAATAGCTTGCTGTAATGGGTAAATTGTCACAACATTATATTTTTAATTTCCTGCATGTACGAGGTTCGTTTATTTTTTTTATCTTGCCGTTTTCACAATATAGTAGAGTCAGCGTAAACAACCATCATGACACAAATTTAGAAACAGCATGCTATATTTATCACCGAAATTTATAAAAATAGAAAAACTATTTGGTACACACCCACTTTCAACCAAATGGTTAGCAGTAAATTAGTCCAAAATACTTGCTTTGATAGCGATAGATTCTCCAAACAATAATCCATTAAGTAAGATTTTCAATAAAAATACACTAAAATCTACAAACCAAAATATAAAAACATGATAATAGCATTTTAAATAGAAAATAAAACCTAAACAAAAATAACAATAATTTCAGAACTGAAATCAATAATTTAGACAATAAAAAATGTAATTGTAGAAACACTATAGCGTGTCCATTGAAAAATAAATGTATGACAGCAACTATTGTTTACAATTTACAATCTTATTTACTAAAAACCCTTGTAATAAAAAAGAATTATGTGGGAATGCTAAAACTTGTTCAAAAGGAAGGTTTTATGAGCAATTTTTTTAAATATTTTAATAATAATAAGTACAGAAATCGAACATCCCTATCGAAATCATTGTATTTCTTGTGAGAAACAAATAAAACTCAAAAAATTAAATGAAAAATTTTAAAAAACAAGAACTTCTAAGTCTTTAAATGAGCTATGTCTCTTATATCAATACAAAATAACTATACATTATTAAATTTATAAAAACAAGAAGTTATTTTAAATATACGTAATATAATTATTGTCATATATAAACACTGCAGAATGTTTACCATAGAATATAGGTAGAAATTATTCATATAAGTATATTTAGTAAGTTATACATATCCTTGACTTTGTTTTGTATTATGATATAAGTAATATTATTTCATTGACTTTCAAAAATTTCTAAAGAAATGTACTCTGAAGTAGAAAAATATAAATATGCTTTAATTATATTAAAAGTCACTTTAAAGCTAGACTGCTTTCTTCCTATATATATATATATATATATAGGAAGAAAGCAGTCTAGCCGAAAAATCTGACATGCATGAATACACCACATTCCCTAACATCTAATATATATTTTAAATTTTCCAAGTCGATCTTCATTTGGATTAGTTACATTAAACACCCATATTATCAAATTTTTCTCTCTCTCCCCTTCATAATAACTCTTTGATAAGCAAACGTTTTGTTTTCTGCATTCAAATGTAAATGACACACACACACACACAAACACACGCACGTGTATATATATATATATATATATATATATATATATAGTGTATCGAGGCAGAAAATAATTTTCTAAATATATAATGTTAAATATAATTAAACAACATTTCTCAGAAAAACACAACCATGTAAGTAATATCAGACAGATTTAATCAACAATATAATAATCTTCTCTCATACACACAGTAAAAAGAACCTTCAGATATTGGAGGCCATCTACATTAAATTAAAACAACCCACACTTAATAAAATCACGTTTAAATCTGGTCATAACACATTACATTGCATTTGAATATATGGTTCTGTTGTCATTTTGCGCTATCACGCGATGCGACGTCATAGAACCGCATTGCAAATTTGCGAAATGCGTTTGTTATTTTTGGTAAGTATTGCCGTTGCTTAGCGGAGTTTTATGTGAACACAAGATTAAATCGTCGCTGATGGTGGATGATTTTGTGTTAACGTCCTTATAACCTCTCTGAAGATGGCTCATGTGAGCCGAAAGCTTAGAACCAATTTAAAAAAAAAAATATCCAAATATTGGAGAATTTTTGTCTTTATTTTCAACTGAAATTAAAGCCAACCAAAATACGATGTTTAGAACGGCTCATGATTAAACATAAAAGACATTCATTATCTCTTATATTTAACAGTATATGTTTAGAAAAAAAAAAGAATATATATATATATATATATATATATATATATATATATTAAGACACACCAATTTTAAAACTGTTATCATTACTTTGCCAAATTTTACAAGTCACGGAAGCAAATATAAACTCGCCTAATTCACCACTCCATTTCCTTCATTTTTCTGTGTACCGTCACACTAGGAGGTCCTTTTATTACATATGTATAAATTCATTTGATGCATATGTTATTGTGCAGTATTAACTAAAGAACCATTATATTTTCATTTACAATTATTAACTTAATAAATACTAAAAGATATTATGAATTACATCATTTTTTCTTAAAACACTATGGTAGCCTAAAACTTATGGCCGGTAATGTATATATATATTCGTGTCTTCTTAATTATAATAATGAATGCCCCCAACGATATAAATTAGCTGTTATAAAAAACTTACTTCAACGTACACCAATGATATGTTCTTCAAATCTATATTTTATAAAGAATGACAGAACATTAAGCAAACACTAGTCAATAATGGATTTCCTAACTCCGTTATTGATCAACAAATTAAAATGTATCTCAACAAAATGAACAATAACTCTAACAATAATGATAATAATAATAATAATGGTTTACATCAAAGTAAACATAACACTATTAACTTATACTATTGCAACCAAATACATAATAATTGTAAACAAGATGAAAAAACTCTCAAAAACATAATGCATAGAAAGGTTAAACCAGTGGACAGTAATAATCAAATTAAACTCATTATATATTATAAATATTCAAAACAATTGACCTCATAGTCTCTAATAACCCTACAAGCACTAAACTAAATTCTCTACAAAAAACTAATATAGTGTACCAATTTACATGCCCATTCAGAGATTGCATCTCTGATACTAATAAAAACCCCAGTACATATATTGGTTTTACTACAACCACGCTCTCCCGTAGACTTACATGTCATCTTTCTGATCAGAGTACTATTAAACAACATTTCTCTGAAAAACATAAACATGTAGGTAATATCAGACAGATTTTTGTCAACAATACGGTGATCCTTACTCATACACACAGTAAGAGGAACTTGCAGATACTGGAGGCCATGTACATCAAATCTAAACAACCAACACTCAATAAAATCCGGATATAACATATTACATTGCATTTGACTACATGGTTTTGTTGTCATTTTGGGCTATCACGTGGTGTGACGTCATAAAACCGCATTGCAAATTTGAGAACTGCGTTTATTATTTTTGGTAACTATTGCCGTTGCCAAGCGGAGTTTTATATCAACACAAAAAAAAAATCGTCGGTGATGGGGGATGTTATTATATTTCAGTCTAAATAACCTCTCTGAAGATGGCTCATGTGAGCCGAAAGCTTGCAAGAAAATCAATAAATAATTATCCAGATTTGGAGAATTTTTGTCTTTATTTCAACTGGAATTAAAGCCAAAATACGACGTTTATAACGGCTCATGATTAAACATAATAGACATTCATTGTCTCTTATATTTAACAGCACATGTTTATAAAAAAAAATATATATGGCCTATCAAAAATACTTAACAAACATTAGGGGCCGTTCCCAGATACCAAACCAGGGTAAAAATGTCCATAAAAACATATTTTCTGAAAACCATCGTTGTACCGCAACACAGCAACTAATAACAAATGTTAGACATGTCCTCCCCTGGCTGGTACACACTCATGCATTCGTCGGATCATTGACTGGCAAACCCTTTCAAATACTTTTGCATGCTTTCGCAGGCCCTCATGACACGTAGAGGAAACATCTTTGCATTATTAATGCCTGTAGCATAAACCAATTGTTTTAGGTTACCTCACAGATAAAAATATAAAGGACTGAAATTGGAGCTATGGAGAATGGTCTTCAGTTTGACACATTCACACATTTTAAAATCAAGTTCACCGTATGCAAAACAGTAAAGCCACTGAGACGGAAGAAGTTAAAATTCTTTACAGTTGTATTTCAGCATCAATACTTCTTTCAAACATGTTTTGCTAAATTATGTGGGCAAACTTTGTCTATTAATGTTTTTATTAATCTTTCAAATTTTCAAATTTAATTTGTGATAGGTGAATTTGCTGAAGTCCATATTTATTTTTTATTTTTTATTTAGCTATATTCATTTAAAAGAATTGTTCTGTGCGTATTTACGCAACTGTTTTTACTTAATTCTGGCGTTGTCTGTTTGCCGGAAGCACATTTAAGTCACTCAAGATGATGTCTTAAAACGGTCAAATTAAAATGTTTGTATTTTTATCAAACACACTTCTATATAAACGTGTGTAATAATATAAATATATATATATATATATATATATATATTATGTGTGTGTGTGTGTGTGTGTGTGTGTGTGTGTGTGTGTGTGTGTGTGTGTGTGTGAATCCCCAATATTTCTTAGGATTGGTTTTCCAGTTCATTTTCCAGTTTCAACAGATTGCTCACCGAATTAATAATTGATTGTTAGTCGTTAACAAAACCAGCCAAATTTCTACGTCATATTGCAAAAATGTCACAAGACTATTAAGGATTCGTGAACAGTCAATTCTCAAATATAATGAATTCATTACTTTTTGGGCCATTGGAGCTATGTTTTAAGAAATACTAACATCATAGCCAGGCATTGCCAGTGCAACTCAGAACATTTTAGTAGTAGGAGGCGATTATATAAAAAATAATTATATAAAAAATTGTTGTTTAAAATTGTTAAAAAATTCCATTAAAAAATCTATTTTATTTTGTTTTGCGTAAACGTAATTTGATGTTTTGTGTGACATTGTTAACAACATTGCGTTTGTTTTTGTTTCAAAATTACGGGGTAAATATTTACATTTTTTTGACTAAATGAATTTAACATAAAAATAAAGATTGTTTATTTTGTTTTACTGAAATTAGAAATATAAAAGCTAATAAGCACGCTCTCAGTTCAGAGAATATTCGAAGAATATTTAAAAATGTAGACATTTGATTTTAGAGGAAAAAGTTATATTAATGCCACAAGAATTCGTAATAATTACCAACAGTTGATTTCCTGCATGAAATATTTAGCAAAATAAAAAGAAGCTGTTTTATTTTATTTTCTGAAGTATGAAATATTAAATCAGAAAAAAAAATACTTAAATAATTAAATTAATCATTGGCATTTTTTACATATTTTGTTTTGTTTGAAAAACCACTTTTTTCTTAAAATATTTCCTTTGCTTCAAAATTTTTTAGTTGACCAAATGAATTTTTAACAGGTCGAATTAAAAACTTAAATATAAAAGCTCATTTTTTTATATAAAAAATATTTTAGTCGTGTTTAACACGTGTGATTTGATTTCTGTAACGTAATTCAGCAACCATTTTAGATATTAGATGTTTTGCGGAGAAAATGTAAACAATCGTGTCCATTGGCCACAAAGTGCTAAAAAGTAAAATTACTGAACTTAAAATTCAAAAAGTATGTGTCGACCTGACTTCCCTGTTAATATGTGTCCTTAGAAATTTTGAATGGCGAAACTTAAAAAATGTAAGCGGGCATAGCTTACAGTCACACACAGACTCACAGATTGCCTTTTATATATATAGATAAACTGAATAACCACATCGATGACAAGCTCCTCTTACAAACCAATTCTGAATGTGGTTAGTTTATAGTGTTAATGTTATATATCGCCGTACGACGACAAACAACAAACACGCATATGTAAAAATATAAGGTTATATTTTTATTACTGACGACGAACCCGTGTGGAATAGAGAGTGGAAGAGTGAGAGCGCACATAGAATGGGTCGACGGGAGTGTATTCTTGCCGGTGGTGTCTCTCTGCTTCCACTGGCCGTTCTCTGCTGGCGAATCCGTGTGTCGAGGTCTTTATATAGTCTTCTAGAACCGGGACTTTCCTTCCGGTTTTGCCTCGCCCACGCAACGCTCACGTAATTCTAAGAGACACCTGATCTGTTTGCCTCCGTAGTCATTTCCGCCGCTGTCGGAAATAAGGTCAAACGACATCTGCTCCAGGCCCCGACAGGATATATTTCTCAAACACCTGTCTTGTCGTTCGCCGACCCCTTCACCGACGGGAAACACCATCGCTTGCATCAACCTTCCTCGGGTGGGGCCAGATTGCTATATTACACTCCTCGCCCTCCCATTTTCCAAAATGTTCACCTAAGAACATTTTAAGCGCAACACCCTCACCCCCCCCCCATGCCACACAAGCCCGACAATTGTACAAAACATGTGCACGCCGAAACAAACAAAACAACAAAAAATATATATATATATATAGGGGAGCCTACATCGGCAACCCAACAATGTTCGTGTCCATTGTGGAATTTTCATAATGTTCTCCCAGCTCGATGTTTCATTGTTCTTTTTTTTTTTTTTTTTTTTAAGTTTCTGTAACTTTCAATGTTCGTTTCCTTTCTCGACTCTGTCCATACGCGTAGACGCCTCGATGCACGACCATTTGATCATAGGCGGTAACCGCGCCCCAGTTTCTAAACTGACATCGAGTAAATGACCTTTGACCAACACTATGCGTGTTTCCGCTCGAGTTTTCTTGTTACACATGTAACTTCATTTAATTTAATTTAATTTAATTTAATTTAATTTCAAACATACTATGTTTGAACACAGAAAAACTGCCATTATCTGCAGCACATATCATTCATAGTCTGACCGAGAAATGTTCAATAGAAAACGAAGAAAATTACCCTGATTCCAACGTTAATCCGCATGCAATTTACTTGTGGAGGATTAGAGGTTTCATCTATCTTAATTTAGTCTAAAAAAATGGACCCGTGACTCGTAATTCCTTAGTTTGTATCTTCCGCATGTTTTGCTATAAGGAAGGTGACCTAACTATTTCACTTAAACTATCGTTAATCCTCCCACTGCTTTCTTTCCCAATCCTATAGCATATCAGCCAATAAGTCTAACAAGACTTTTCAGTTGTTCTTTCTTTTTGTTCCGATCAACTGTGGAATCTGCAGGTCTATCCGTGCTTTTTGCCCCAACAGACGTTTGCCTCATTTGCACATCTTCGCTGCTAGGTGATTCCCTAGAAAAACCCTGATCTACATGAGTAGATCCAGTCGTTTCACACTTTGAGCAATCATCCTCGAACGTGGATGAAACATTATTTATACCACCGATTCTATCATCATTATCAATAGTTGACACGTTTTTATTCGCCATTTTACGTCGCGTCATGATGCAACGCTCCATTAATGGAACCTCAGACTCATCGTCTGATTCCACACGTTGGTGTCGATTTTTGTGCACTGGAAAGTCGGTCTGTTCCGCTCCGGATTCGTCATCCGAATCAGTGGATTCTACTGGAGCAGCCAATACAATCTTTCGTAACGGCCTATCGGAAGTAGGGATTTTCCATTCATCAATGGACGCTGCCCGAAGATGCTCAGCATGCGTCTTAAAGACCGAGCCGGTTAACTGATCTCTAATTCTATAAGAGACCGGGCCAGTCTTTTCAACGATCACATAATATGGCCGCCAGCGCACATCTAACTTCCCTTTCTTTTGGTGATTCTTATAGTACACCAAATCACCAACCTCAAAAGTTGTATTTTTCGTCTTACCACGCGACTTATCTATCGCGGCTCTCCTCGCTTTTCTTATATTATTCCTAACTAAAGTGAAGCTACGATGCATTTCCTGTAGTGCAATTTGGTGATGCTCATCACCATAATATATGCGACGAGGCCTCAGTATATTGTCCAAGGGCAAAATAACATCCCTGTTGTAGAGCAAGTAATACGGTGAAAACTTAGTGGTTTCGCTCACATGAAACCGGATAGCCGCCAACATTTGGTTAATGTAAATATCCCACGACTGTTCGTTGTTGCCGATTTTTTTTGCTAGAACATCATGCATTGTTCTGTGAAACCTCTCAACCTTACCGTTGCTCTGGGGGTGATAAAAAGAAGTTGTCACATGGTGTATATTTAGGTCTTCTAATGTCTTTTTCATTACCCTGTTGACATTTTCAGGCCCATTATCAGTTAAAAGCTGAAGTGGTGTCCCAAATCTGGGGAAGATTTCGTCAACTAAGAGATGCACCACTGTTTCTGCCTTCTTGTTAGGAACCGCAAATGCCTCCGGCCAACCACTGTACATATCTATGAATGTAACTATGTATTGGTTACCTGAATGGGTCTTTGGGTAGGGTCCTGAGACATCTAAAGCAACCTTTGCGAAAGGAAAAGGAGGGAAGTCACATTCCTGTATGTGGGGTTGCTGCTTTTTTAGGTTTCTTGTCTGACACGGGATACATTTACCTACGAAATCATTTATTTCTCTAAGTAAACAAGGCCAGAAATACTTTTGTTTTATTGAGTGGAATGTCTTATCCACCCCCATATGGCCACTGTCATCATGGTATTGAACTAGCACCATTTTTCTAAGGTGAGATGGTACATACAGCCTGATGAGGGGTTCATCATCAGGTTGAGACAAATAGTACACCACCTCATCCATTACTATATATCTCTTCTGTTCTGCTTTGGTAGCCCTACCATTTCGTAATCTAATCTTCAGGTCTAAGATGTTTTTGTCTGATTCTTGCTCCCTGATTATGTCTATTCCTTTCAATGTGGGCCATTCGGGTGCCTCTGATGAATTTCCGACATTTTTATGGGCTGCTAATTCTTCCGGCTCCATTAGGTTGGAGTTTATAACACTAACCAAGTAATTTATATCATCTATATCTACTGGAGAAGCAATATGGTCTTCGTTCACATCAACAGCGCGTGATAAGAGATCCGCGCAAACATTATCCTTACCCTTAAGATACTGTATGCTGCAATTGTAGCCAGACATGCTCAGAGCCCACGTCTGTATCTTCTTATTTTGTATGGGCGAGTTAAGTAAGTGCTCCAGGGGCCTATGATCAGTGTATATTGTGAATGTTGCGCCATGCAGGTAGTGATTCAGTTTTTGAAGAGCATAGTGTATGGCATAAGCCTCTTTCTCTATAGTTGACCACCTCGTTTGTGTGTCACTTAATTTATGGGACAATAAATAAATTGGTTTTTCTACATCCTTCCTATTTTCCTTATCGTACACCACCTGGGATAGGCATGCGCCAATCGATTGATCGGATGCGTCAGTATATAACCTATACGCCTTATTTGGGTTCGGATAGGCTAGTGTTACCATCTCCGCGAGCTTCGTTTTTAGTGTATCGAAAGCGGTTTGGCAAGCATCGTCCCATTGGAATCGTGCATATTTCCTTGTCAAATTGACCAGCGGTTCGGCTATATCAGAGAAATTTCTAATAAAGCGGCGATAGTATGAGGTCATCCCAATAAAAGCTCTTACTTGCCTAACAGTGGTTGGAGTAGAAACTGACTTTATAGCCTTGACTTTATTGAGGTCTGGTTGTATTCCCTCTTCACTTATCTTGAACCCCAGGTATTGGGTCTCTTTCTTAAAGAACTCACATTTAGCTGGCTTCAGTTTAAGGTTGTGCTTACGTAGACTACTCAAGACTGTGTCTATATGTCTTAAATGATCTTCCACCGTATTTGAAAATATCAGAATATCATCTAAATATGCCAGAGCAAAATCTTCCTGTCCCTGTAAAACAACTGACATTAATTCCTGGAAGATGCCGGGTGCGTTTGCAAGTCCAAATGGCATAACATTAAAATAAAACAGACCCTTGTGGCAGGTGAATGCACTTTTTTCTTTGTCATCATCATGAAGCTTAACTTGCCAGTACCCTGATTTTAAATCAAGCTTCGAAAAGTACCTTGCCGAACCAAGTGATGCCAGTATATCATCGATGACAGGAAGAGGTCGAGCATATTTCTTTGTAATCTTATTAAGTGCTCTAAAGTCTGCACAAAATCTCTTACCACCGTCTTTCTTCTCTACTAAAACTACTGGAAAACCTCACGGGCTATTGGATCTCTCAATTACACCTGCCTGCATCATTTCGTCGATTGCTGAATCCATTGTCTTTCTTTGTTTGAGGGGTGTGCGATATGGGCGTTTTCTTATGGGCTCATGCGTTCCAGTATCGATACGCATCTCCACAGTATCGGTTCTGCCCAGGTTTTTGTCGTCACTAACGAACATGTCCCTATTTCTTTTTAGCAATTTGTTAATTTCAGGCTTGAATTCCTCCGGTACATGTACCTCTTCCAAATCTACATCAGGACTTTTATTATTTTGTTTATCGGGCATAGTAATTTCAGTAATATTACCTGCCCTTTCCAATTTAGCCAGCGGACACCCCCGTCTCAAAGTGATTGTCTGGTTAGTGTTATTCATTATCAGCAACTAAAACTTACGAGACTTTGGCATTTTTACAACTGCGTTGGCTACTGATATACCACATAAGTTGCTAACATATCCACTACTCAGTTGTTCGATTTCATATTCTTTGCCACGTCCATTTCTCAGCCTGGTTAATCCCAGACAAGCATGCAGGTGTTGAGGTCTTAATGTTACTTTTTGAGCTAACCTAACAATAGAGGAAATATGAACATCCTCCTCCAATGCCACGTATTCTTCACCAATCTTCAATGCCCCCAAATCGAAATACATTCTCACCCCGTTCTGCATCAGCCAATCTCGGCCAAGTATAACGTTTCTATTGAGATTTTTCACGACTAAAAAATCATGGGGTATGGACTTACTTCCTATCTGGACCTGTAGACGACAAAGGCCTTCAACGTATAACGGGGATCCATTCGCAGTTCGAAGTTTAATGTCCCTCTTTTGCAGTTCAAGTCCCAGTCGCAATTTTTTAAATACCCTACAGCTTATAACCGATACCTCTGCTCCCGTATCTACCAATGCCCTATAAGGTCTACGTTCTATTCTAATAAAGATGGAATTTGGCGCGCCCATATTACCAACTATGTGCGTTGGTACCGTCTTGTTCCGTTTGTTGGGCGTCGCACGAACGGACCTCTGCCGTTTCCCGGGGCGCGTCTACAAAATTTCGCTATGTGGCCTTCTTTCCCACAATTCCAACACCTAACAACGCTCCCGTTCCTCTCCCGCTCACGAGTCCCAACTTTTCTATTGTTCTTATTCCTATTATTATTATTATTATTATTAGTATTAGATTCAGCGGGGCTTACGGCTTCTATCGGTACCCGTCTCCGAGAGTGGCAAATTTCCATAGGCTCCTCTTCGTATTCAGAGTTTGCATCGAGTCGAATTTTCCATCTCAACTCAGATAACGCTTTCTGATAGGCAGCCTCTAGTGTTTGTGGCTCATCTTTCATAACTGCCATCTTTATTTCCCGATCCCTTAGACCTTTTATGAAAAATCCTAGAACTTGTTTTATCACAACTTCATTCCTCCCGTCAACCCCAACATATGCGCTCTCCGCTAGGCGTACTACTCTCTGCATGTAGTCCTGCACCCCCTCTGTTCTACCCTGCTTAATGTTCACTAATTCGACTAACCGTGCGTCGGGGTCTAAACCAATCCGTAGTATTCCTTTAAAGAAGTTTTGAACTCCTTCCATGTGAGTTGTGGGTTATTAGAGATTAGTCTATATACATAGTGTCCAACAGCTCCCCTTGTTGTGAGAAGAGCTGCCTGACACTTGTCTTCTTCTGCCACTCGCACAACTTTAAAATACCTCTCCATATCCTCCAACCAAGCACTATAACCACCATCTTCTTTGCACGCTAATGGCTGTATATTCTTTAAAAAAGATTCTCCCCTTAAAGTGTTCGACACCGAACAAGCCACATTTCTCAAATTTATTTCATACACGCACATGCATGTGCACACAAATTTCCCAGTACAAACTCCAATGGGAACTCCAACTGTATGTATTATAACATTCATAATTATCTTTCATTAACTTTCTTCCAATGAACATTCAATTGCTTTGACAGTTAAAGGGAGAGAACTTCTTCTTTGCGTGTTTTCTCAACCTATATTTTGTACCTGTCTTTATACATGTTTATTCCGGTTACTTTGGTGTCTTCGTTGTTTCTCATTTTCTGTATCATGCGTCTGATCAATCGTACGTCGTATCGAATCTCAAATATAAATATGGTATGGGACTTGGGATCCTCTACAAGTTTTTCGTCATTTATTTAAACCTTGTGACAGACAAAGATAATATCACTAAGTAACTGTAAAGAAAACATACCTTTTCAGATATCTTTATTCGTATTTTGAACTGCTCTCTAGTTGGTATATCGGGACCTATTCAGATACAAATATTTGTCTAGCTTCAAAACCTCAGTGAGAGTCTGCAGTTATTGTAGGAATTAAACTGAGACATGTAAGTTAATGTAAATATTACAAAAATCGATTAACTGGATTTCGCCTGAACTTCCTTATAAGATCAATCTGCATCATTGAATTTTGCCCTATTCCCAATGGATTGTTACTCTGTATACTCAATTTGCACTGATGCACTTGGGGAAAACATCCATGAACCTCACTGCAATCTTATTTACTTTTAGTCATTTGATAGTGATTATAATCTGCACAATGGTCTACGAGAAAAGAAAAAGTCTACCTTATCGTATTCTGTCTCACAAAGACTTAAATCGTACAAATGACAAAGGATGAATCTACGTCACCAATGTCTTCTCGACAGATACTGCGGTAAAAATAACTTGTCACTGGCATGTCACGATATCTGATAAGGAAGAAAAAGGATGTGCAATTATTACATTTCGATCACTGTCCATGCACAAACTTTTCTCTAGTCACTCTGAACGGTTAACAAGGCTCCATGCTTTGAATTTCTGTTGGGACTTAATATGTCTACAGATTTCAATTAAAGTTCAGATATCTGATCCATGGTTAAATATGCTGTAAAAATTCATTCTATAGACACAGAATGCAACTTCATTTTTTCTAGTCATATCGCGCCAAGCAAGGCTTTTTACAGCCGCTGTTTTGAAAAGGGTTACATAGAAGGAAAGTTATGAGAAAGAATGACAGATTATAAGGTGTCAGGAAGTGGGTAAGAGAAAGGTGAGAATACTGATGAGAGTGGAGTGGACGGAGAAAGAAGCATGAGAGAGAGAGAGAGAGAGAGAGAGAGAGAGGGTACAGGTTATTTAGCTAGAAGATAACTAATGATTTTACATTTAAATTCTTGGAGATTGCAGCTATCGGGGAAGCAAGTAAATGGGAAGGAATTCTACAGACGGGAGGTGTGAGAAAAGAAACTGTGGAGTAGAATTAGAATTTTATTGGTTTCACATTAAAAAGGTGGAATCTAGTTGCTAATTTTGTTGCTCGAGTAAATTCATATATAGGGGGGGGCACGAGTGAGCTAAGTTCATCGGAGCAGAATCCGTGAAAATATTTGTAGAAGAGACAGAGGGAAGCCACACTGCGCCAGTTAGAAAGAGACTGTATCTGAGCTGCCAAATCGGGATCGAACACATGACAGATTCTGCGATAGATTTCGTCAACGACCCCAGGTTGATAGCAGAAGTACCCGACCAGATAGGGCAGTAGTATTCAACAAACGGGCGGATGGTAGATTTATATATGTCCAGGATTGTTTCAGACGTAAAGAAAACTTCCTGGCCCTACACAGTGAACCAACTTTCTTAGCAGCGGATTTAACTATGAATTCTCTACAGTCATTGCACTTGAGTTCTGTTATGAGAGTTAATCTTTATCATTAATCTTTATCGTTACAAGTGTTTGATGAAACCGAAAATGATGCATTCAAAACATATCTGAGATGAAGCAAACCATTTCTTACTGTCCAGCTTAACAGGGTTCAAATGCGCTTAGGTAGCATTGTTTGAGTTTGAGGTTTGTTTAACGGCATATCAACCTCTGTGGGTTATTTAATGCCAAAAAGGCAGGTGTTTTAAGATGTTTGTTAATATTTGCTTGTAGCGAGAAGGTTTATTTAGTCATATTTTAATAAAATGTTTTGTTTTTATTCTTTTTTATTTTAGAAAACTGAAAATGTTTTGCTGAGAAAAAATCTTTTTTCAAAGATCTGTTATGTAATTAGTTTTTCTTTAAAAATGTATTGTTGGTAATTTTTTTCTTTCAAAAAAGTATATTTTTCTATAATAGTCTATTTTTAAGTATATATTTCTATAAAATATATTTTTATACTTTCATAGTTTTTTGACCCCATTTTCGGGGAGACCTATTTACTCATAGATGGGACCCTAATGGGTGCTACCACTACGGGTCAGGGTAGACCTGAGAACAACAGCAATTAAGAGGTGGTTCCAAGCTCCTCACAACCTCCCAATCAGAGGCCTTGCTGCCAGGTGTAGTTTACCGTCATGCCCTTGTCTGGTACGTCTTATTATCCATCCTTCAGTTTCTTTCACACAGAAGCAACCTCTGAAGTTTATCGCATAACTATTTCCATAAAAAAATGTTCAGATAAGCACTATACTTTAGTGACACTAGTGCAAACCCGTATCTATTCTGATCAAAAGGTATTCTGGGAAGCAGGTTATATATATAGAAATCATCCGCAAACAGGCCTGAATCTCTGTATTAGAGATCTTCAGTGCTAGATTAACCGTTTTACCTGAAGCCTGGACTTTTTTTAATCATTTCACGCCAAGCAAGGCAGTTTTACTGCCACTGGTGCGCAGGATGTTACATAGGGGAAAAGTGATAAGAAAGAGAGGCCGGTTACAGGGAGTGTCAGGAAGAGGGTAATAGAAGAATGAGAATACTTGTGTGATTGGGGTGGAGTGGATGGAGAAAAGAGCTTCAGAGAAAATTGGTGAGATAAGAGGTGACTATTGATTTTACGTTTAAATGCTTGGAGATTGTAGCTGTCTGGGAAGCAAGTATACGGAAAGGAATTCCACAGGTTGGAAGTTCAAGAAAGGAAGCTGTTCGAGTAATAATTGCGGTTACATTTTATCGGTTTTACTGTAAAAGAGTGCGACCTAGTTGCTAGTCTAGTAGCTCGTGTAAATTCATATAAAGAGAGCACCAGTGAGCTACGTTCATTAGAGCAGAATCCGTGGAAGTATTTGTAAAAGAGACACAGGGAAGCCACATTGAATATGACTATGTATTCTTGTCTTAATAGACTGATCGGCCTTATTAGCTTAGATTGGCATCTGATGTCCAATATCATACAATGTTATTAAATGAAGCAAAGAGCAGATTGTTAACTTTAACAATTCAAACACAAAACAGCTCTCTTTTAATTATCTGATAAATAGATTTTTACCTTCCATCAGTATGGCTGATGCTAACCTCCAGAAAATTGATTCGGTGCGCTTTCCCGGACTAACGTTTTCAGCTGAAACAAAATGTAAAGAGTGTATTGAATCATTTGCAAAAATTGGCAGCAAAGAAAGTTGGTTCATTATGTCATGCAAGGTAATTTCTCTCATAATCTATCTTAAATATTTATCCTTTTATTTGACCATGCATTGAATATTGCTGGCACACGCGGTCTTCTTTAAAATTAACTTAGCATAAACATTTTCTTGTGTTGTTCTTTGAAGAATATGCCATACAGAAAAATATACTTAAAATTTAATACAAGAAAGAATGTTAAATCTTTTCTTAAATATCTAATTTTCTTGAAAAAAAAATAAACAAGATTAAACATGGTCAAAATTATTGTTTTCACTTTGAATGGAAGAATTAGAGCATGATATAATAACAACATTTCACAAGCGTAATTTGAAAAGTAGTCCATGTAACATTTTCAAAAGTGTTTTAGTTTTCAAAAATATATATACATACAATGGAATTTTTATATGTAAGATCAATTTAGATTTCTAAATATTTTAAGCAAAAACAAGAAAATGTCTGACATTACATTTGACATATAGCATTTCGTATATGTATTTAGCAATTATTTATTAAGTACAAAGAAGAACCTCGAAGTTTTCAGCTAATATGAATTTAATAAAGTGTATTGAATCAATTGCAAAGTCTGCAGCTGAGAAAATTGGTTCATTATGTCCTTCATGATAATTTTTCTCAGAATCTATCTTACATGTTTAGCGTTTGATTTGCCCATGCATTGAATATTGCTGGCATATGTGATCTAGTGCAGCTGCTATGTATTTAGGGATTATTAAAATGCAAACTTATTTGCCCTGACCTGGCTTCTCGACTTCAGTCATTTTCCACCAGTGTAATGTAATTTCCCTGCGCCTTTTCATGATCAGTTTTCTCTATGGTACTTAGACTTTATGAATTTAAGCACAATTTTATGCTGTTAGCAAGGTCTCATCATTTAGCAGTTAAAAAAGTTAACAGTCTTATTTCTCACTTGTGGAACTCTGTGCCGGCTTCATGCTTTCAAATCAACTTTTATCTTCAAAAATTTAAATACAATTACAACCGTTATCTTCTGTCTTCTTATGTTTTGTACTTTTGTGGAACTCTCTCCTTAATAGTAGTTTTTATTATATTATCTAACACTGAGTAAGCCCTTTCGTCCTAGAGGCTGAATTTCCTTACTTGGGGTGAAATGAAAAAAAAGTTTTGACATTTGTAACTAAGTCTTTCTGTTACGTCGACAAAATCGAATCAATCTCATTCGCCTCGTATTCTAATTGTAAGAAGGGACTTTCGTTTCTGTAAGAACTATTAATTAGTAAATGTATAGATTAATTAATTAATTAATATTAATTAGTAAATGTATAGATTAATTAATTAATTAATATTAATTAGTAAATGTATAGATTAATTAATTAATTAATATTAATTAGTAAATGTATAGATGCTTCCCTAAGCACTGAAATCTTCTATGTGAATAAATAATTGTATCTATCTAAACTTATTTATAAATGGAACATTGTGTGTGTATGTGTCTGTGTGTGTGACTCCGAAACGGCTGAACCGATTTTCTTGAAAATGTACACAGTTGAACTATAAGCGTCTGCGAATGTTCTTAGCTCGGGTTTCTGTCAAGGTACCCCTGATAAATATCGAAAATCGATAATCGAAAAAATCGGGTTATAGAAGGAGTGTCTGATTTTAATCAAATTTGATACACTCATAGACAAAGACATAAGAAACGATATTCGGAAGTTTCAAGATTGCAGTTCTTACAATAGTGCAAAAAATCGATAATATATATATATAAAGCAAGATCTTTGTGTGTGTGTTTGTTTATCTGTCTGTATGTCCTTTTATGAAACCACAATGTTTATCCGATTCTCACCAAACTTCACACAAATATTCTTTAGGCTGAGTCCGAGCTCCAGGACCATGGATTAGTTTTAAAGCTTTTATTACATCCGAGTAACGCCGGGTTATACTGCTAGTAAATTATAATTATAAGTTTTATTTTGAAGAATATAGTTGATAAACAAAATGGAAATTATTTATGACTCAATCTCATATTTTCCTAATCACTTAACATGTGCTGACATCCAAACATAAGTATTTATTTCAAGATATGCATCTATAAGGACACTTATTTGTGATACAATAAATATCGATAGAATGGTTTCCAAAGAGCATAGCTGGACGAAAATGAAATTCTGTTGGGAAGCGATGCTTTTATCCGTAATGACCATAGGGGAAAGCGAGGGCTTTACCGATAAATTAATTTTGGTTTTATGATTCACGTATGAGTCTGAATTTAACAATAGATATTTTGAATGGATTATTACTTCTTACTACAGTAGGTTAACAATATGTACACATATAAACCTACACACACACACACACACACACACACATGCCAGCATAAATACACATACACACACAAATACATATATATATATATATATATATATATATATATATATATATATATCCAGTACTTTACACACCGCTTGATTAGACATTGAAGTTTCAATGTCGAAACGAGCGTACATTCTTTTTCTTTTTTCTGCTGGTAGTAACGATCTACTCGTGTGTGCGATCGGTTTCATCGCGTCGTCCTAGCACTTATGTAAGCTGCATGCGACAATCCCCTATTCACTGGCGTCGCAAGCTATCAGTATTTCTAGCTTGGGATTATAGTGTGCGAGGAATAGATCTGATGTTAGTCTATCTTTTATTTCCTCGAACGCTTTCTTACACTCATTAGACCAATGACAAGTTTTATCTTTGTGCAGTAGTTCATTTAGGGGCGCGCGTAAATTGTGCAAGTTTGGAATAAATGCTTGGTAATAACCAAACCTAAGAAGCTCTGAAGTGTCTTAATGTTTTTAGGCTCAGGCATGTTCCGGATTGCAGAGGAACTATTCGGGTCGGGTTTTTCCCATCCTTATTGATTATGTCCTAGGTATCTGATCTCTTCTAGCAAGAAATCACATTTTACTTCCTTCACTTTGAACCCATTTCTTATCCTCTCGAACACTTCCTGAGTATGTATTGGGTGCTCCTCGACCGTTTCACTCTTAATTAAAATGTCGTCGAGATATGCACTAGCGAAGTCAAGATCCGCCAGTATTGTTGAAATATTGCTTGTGCCGTTTTTACACCGAAAGGTAACCGTTCGTATTTGTATAGTCCTCTATGCGTATTTATGTATATATTTCTACAAAATTCTATTTTTTTACTTTCATAATGTTTTGACCCCATTTTTAGGGTTCACTATTTCCCCATAGCTAAGTCCGTAACAGGTGGTACCACTCCGTGTCAGGGTGAACGTGGGAACAACAGCAATTAAGAGATGATTCCATGATCCTCACAACCTCCCGGTCAGACCTTGTTGCCGGATGCAGTTTACCATCATATTCAGGACCTACGAGGTTTTGTAGATAACAGAAACAAAAAAGAAACTGATACTTAACATCAGAAAGAGACAGCTGAATTATTTTGGACACGAAATGAGGAAGGAGGGCTTCGATTATCTCACAAGGGGGATGGAGGGAAAGAGAAACGAGGAAAACAGCGTGTGACATACTTAAGGATATTAAGCAAATAGATGCGCAGAGCATGGTTTGGGAGAAATCAGTCCATCCGTGATACACGCTTTGGGCAGAAGATTATCCCGCAGTAGGTTGCCATTGTTTTCTACTGTAGACTGGTTGCCGGGCAAGGCAACCAGTCTACTGCAGAAATCCGTCTTGGAAAAGGCATTAATCCGCCTCTTCCCTCCATAACTGGAGGGAAGAGACGGATTAATGCCTTTCCCAGTGGTATTTGCGCGTAAGTGAATGCAAGGAATTCAACTGGAATTAGAACTCGGCTCCTCGATTTTTCGTTCCGAGCCGATATCCACTGCACTTCAATGCACATCATACAGAGTTGAAATTCTGCCCTAGTTAAACTTTTCCCCTTTTTTTAATGCCCTTAAGTTGAGTGCCATACGTGGTACACGCTTTCGAAAGAGACATGACTGACTGAGAAGAAGATTATCACACAGTAGGTTACTATTGCTCTCTGCGGTAGACTGGTTGCCAGCCAAGGCTATAGAACCCACTCTGTTCTATTATTTAACCCATAACTGGAGGGAAGAGACGGATTAATACCTTTCCCAAGATTATTTGCGCGTAAGTGAATGCAAGGAATTCAACTGGCATTAGACCTCAGCTCCCCAATTTTTCGTTCCACTATACAACAACGCACATCCTTGGGCGAAATACGAATACAAAAGTTATAAAGAGCTATATGATACAGGAAGATGCGGAGGGTGATGATTCTACGTCTTGAAGGGACACTTCACATAAAAGAAGAAAATGAATGTAATCCCATACCAAGACTAGTTCAAAGAAATAAGCTCACGTACGGGAAAAATCTTGAGAAAACAGTAGAATAATAATCATTATCCTATCCAGGGGAAGATAAAAGGTTCTTTTCTATGTAAGGTTTGAACAATATAAGTCATGCAGATGGCAACGTTTTGATAGCGGACTCTGAAAGAAAATTGTGAATTTTCCTCGTCTTAGTAACAAAGAAAAGCGATGAAAAAAAACTTAAATAAATGATAGATCAACTGAGAAAGAGACAATCAAAGGTGTGTGCTTCAAACCGCAGTAATAGAGGAAAAAAAAGTTGACACAGAAATTCAAAGGCTCAACGGAATGACGAATTATGGCTTCCATAATATAAGCAAAATATTAAGTAAATAAAAATCATTAGAAACAAACATGAACTGAATTAGTATTTATTTGTCATCTAAACTTATTTATAAATGGAACTTTGTCTCTGTGTGTATGTGTGTGTGTGTGTCTATGTGTGTGTGTCCGTTACCTATAGACTCCAAAATGGCTGAACCGATTTTCTTGAAAAGTTACGCAGTTGTACTATAAGCTTCTGCGAGTGTTCTTAGCTAGGTTTTGTGTCGAGGTGCCCCCGATAAATATCGAAAATCGATAATCGAAAAAATCGGGTTATAGAAGGAGTGGTCCGCTTTTGATCAAATTTGATACGCTCATAGACAAAGACATAAGAAACGATATTCAGAAGTTTCAAGGTACAGTTCTTACAATAGTGCAGAAAATCTATCATATATAATCTATAAAAGGCAAGATGTTTGTGTGAGTGTCTGTTTATCTGCCTGTATGTCTATATTTTTTCAGCCCTTTTATTTTAGTTTTTGCTTCGGATTTAGCTCTAAGTAGGTATAATTGTAGTTCTTAGTCTCAGCCATGGTATCATTTACTCAGAGGACTTATTTAGCCTTCAATATTCAGTTTACAACGAAAAAATCTCATTTGATATCGATACCAAGAAATCAAAATTTGACTTACATCCATTAATTTTTCTTTCAGTCTACGGTTTCGCTTTAACGGGAAACAACAATTACTTTTTAGTCTTTCGTGCCAACGTCCAAAGAGTCTGAGCTCCAGGACCATGGATTAGTTTTAAAGCTTTCATTACACCCGCGCAACGCCGGACTTTACTGCTATTCATATATAGGAGCGAATGCTGGACAATTTACCTAGAAATGAAGGAGATACGTATGGTTCTACGGTCAGACGCTGAAAATATCATAAAGTGAACATGTGAATCAGGAAGAATATTTAATAAAATAGGACGCATATATAAAATCGGACAGCTTTAATTTCTAGAACATAATGAGGTTTGAGGACATTGAGTATTCAACTTTCACGAAATATCCTGATGCTAAAATAAGTAGAGGAATATAGTGTGGAAGGAACTATAAATGTTGAGAGTCACAATCATCAACATCCTGAAGAAATATGACAAACAGTAGAAACGGTCATATCACATACGGTGAGGGCTTACAGCCATATCACGTTGAATACACCGGTTTTAGCTCTATCACCGGAATTAAGCAGCGTTGAGCCTGGTCAGTACTTAGATGGGTGACCGCTTGGGAATACCAGGTGCTGTAAGCGTTTAGTGACGAATGTGCGTTGTGGTGCAGTGGATATCGGCCCGGAAAGAGAAGTCGGTGAGCAGAGTTCGAATTCTAGTTGAATACATTCCAGTTGTATATGTGCAATGCATCTTTCTAATTCGGGTGGTTCTAATATGACATCGTCTTCAAAGTTAATATTGGCAAGTAAAGAAGAGTAGATTAATGGATGTTGCATAAAAATGTCAAACCATGAGAGAATTCCACCAAAGTAGGCCCCATTGGAACCTTCGAACGGGAGATTATTTCAGAGGCCCCGGAATGGTAACATGCGACTTGATATCTATGTCAATAATTTTAAGGCATTTCCGGGGTCAAAACCATTTTCTCAAATTCCAACTTCAGTATTTTGAAGTCTGATAGGATTCAAGACGGCTACTGGAGAATAAATTGTACAAAATTTAAATTTATGGCTAAACCGTCTTGTATCTTTTGTCTTTCTTGTAGAATTGTAACGGTGTTAGTTGTGTTTTTAGTTTGTGCAGTTCCGTCTGAATCTATCCTGCACATTTATAAATCTACCATCCGCCCGTGCATTGACTACTGCTGCCATATCTGGTCGGGTGTCCCTGCTATTCTCCTTGGGCTTCTCGACAAGTTACAGCGGAGGGTCTGTAATGTGATCGATACTGACTTGGCAGACCGCCTACAGTCTCTCTCTCACCGGCGCGACGTGGCTTCCCTGTGTCCCTTCTATAAATACTCCCATGGCTTCTGCTCAGATGAACTTAGATCTCTGGTGCCCCCTAGGTTCGAATTTGCACGAGATACTAGATTAGCTACTAGATCCCACCCTTTTACAGTGAAACCGATAAAATGCAACCGCAACTTCTACTCCAACAGTTTCTTTTCTCGTACTTCCCGACTGTGGAATTCCCTTCCACATGTCTGCTTCCCCGATGGCTACAATCTCCAGGAGTTTAAATGTAAGGTCAATAGACACCTCCTAACACACTAACTCGCTTCCATTCTTTCAAACACTCTTCCCATCCTCCCAACAACCTATCACCCCCTTCTGACATTTCCTATATCTAACCACTCTTTCTATTTAGGAAAAATCGGAGTGCCGAGTTCGAATTCTAGTTGAATTTGTTACATTGCTTTAAGAACAAATACCCTTGTGAAACATATTACTTCGTCATTTCCCTCCAGGTATAGGTTAAATAGCAGGACTGCCTGGGCAGTCATGTCTCTTCAAGACATGATCGCCCAAGTGTGTATCACATATGGCGCTTAACTGACTTACTGAACCTATATAAGCTTTAGACTGAGTTAATTGATAAAGTCATTATTAATCTGAAATCCAAGTCACAGACGAAATACGTCACGATGAAATATTTTCATTCTGTCATTCAGTTACCAAATACTTCTTCTTCTTCTTCTTCTTCTATACGTCTTGTCCTTTCAGGACGTAGGCGATCATGGCCTCCCACGTCTCCCTATCCCGGGTGGCTCTTAGCACGCTTTCTCCTGTTAAACTTGGCAACCCCCTTTCTGCCATCCATCCGCTCAGACCAGTCAAGTATGTTACACGCTGTTTTCACGTCTCTCCTTCCCTCTATTTGGCCTGTTAGCATCAGATTATCCAAGCCCTCCTTCCTCATTGCATGCCCCAGGAACTTTAGCTGTCTCCTCCTGATGCTCAGTATTAATTTCCTTTTAGTTTCCATCCGTTTCAAATCCTCATCATTGCTCACATGCTCGATCCATGATATCATCAGCATCCTTCTGTAGAACCACATTTCAGTTGCTTCAAGTTTTTCCTTCATTTTTGATGATAGTATCCAACATTCACTGCCATGTTGATGCACTGACATTAAATAGCAATCCAGTACTCTCTTCTTTGTTTCTAGCGAAATTTTCCTGTCTCTTAATACTCTATTCAGCTTCTGGAATGCGTCCTTTGCCGGTGAGCTATACTATGTGTTTACCATATCTATCTATCTTATTTTAAGTCTTTTTTTCTGTTCCACACTTCTCCATCAGTCTGTTCCGTTTGTATCTCTACTGTCCCATTTATCCCCCCCACCTTAAATATCTGAAAGCACTTACATATTTTCCCTGGTAAAATAATTGTATAAATATTCATTGAAGAACAGAAGTATTCCTTAAACATGAAAAAAAATTGTGCGGAAATATGAGAAGTAAATAATTTATGAAGAAGAAAATAGCAAAGAGAAAAGTTAACGAGATAAAAGGATAATATGAAGCAAGAAGCGAAACCGAAATGGGGTTTAACGAAGCCAGAGTAACACTAGGAAGTGCGATTAAGCGCGAGAACACATGACTACAAATAAAGGAAATAAATTTACTGCCGGCAGGGAATAAGACAGAAAGAAAATTTATATTATGGAGATTATTAAGGAAAGAAAAATAGACTTTCGTAAGGAAAGAGACGAAAAATAGGCAGAGATTTGATTTTATTTATAGGAGAAATAAAGTTATGAGAGTATCATAATGGTGTAATTCAAGAAGGACAAAAGAAAGAAGTTGATTTGCTAAGTGCCGCTTAGATTTGGCACAAGGTCAAAGGTATAGGGTACACAGTGAGGCTCGAACTCACTACTCGGTTGTAATAGGCTCCGGCGAGACAAGCTTGCTAAACACTACATCACGTCTAGGTGCCCAGAAAGAAGTTGATAGATGAAAATAAGAAAGAAGGATAATAAGATAAAAGTTATTAAACCTTTAAAAGAAAGAAAGAAAGAAAGAAAGAAAGAAAGAAAGAAAGAAAGAAGAAATAAAGGCAATGGAGATTAAACTTCTAAGCCTTTTAAGGAGTGATTCTAAAAAAGAAAGAAGGACTGAAAAAAATCGATTTATAAAAATAAGGAAGAAAAATAATAAACTGACATTTCGAAAACCTTTAAAATCTTTACAATTAAAAATGAGAAAGAAGGGAAGAAAAAAAATAAAACTTAAGAAGTGGGTATATAAAGAAACAAAGGCAATCGAGATTAAAATTCTAAGACCTTTAAGGAGAGATTCTAAAAACAGAAAGAAATATAGAAAAAAGTCGATTCATTAATGACCTTTAAAATTCTTACAATTCTTAAAATTGAAAATAAGAAAGAAAGAAAGAAAGAAAGAAAGAAAGTCGAATGATCAAAATAAGAAAGCAAACTAACGAACTGATTTACCTTATTCGGACTATTGTCCTCATCTTTGTAGCCATTTGTACGACGTTTCGGTCGTTGTACGCTTCAGCCTTTTTCAGGTGATAAGAATTTCGATCTGAACCTTTTATTACAATCACTGGAGTATATGAGCTTCATACAACGGCCGAAACGTCGTACAAAATAGCATCAAAGATGAGGACAATAGTCCGAATAATGTAAATACTGTAAACACTACCTCATCTCAGAGATATAGACAAATACTAACGAACTGATTTTTCTAAAACGTTTAAAATCCTTAATATTCATAAAAACCAAAGCAAGAAAGAAACCTAGGGAATAGACACTTGAAAGTAAAAAAGGTAACGCGATGAAATTTCTAAAACCTTTAAATACGTTAGAAACAAAGAATAATAAACAGAAAACACACGCACAAACGTAGGAATTTGGTAATTGAAAGCAATGAAGGAAGAAAACAGAGTAAGAAATACGGATAGATAGATAGATAGATAGATAGATAGATAGATAGATAGATAATGAAAAGACTGAGATAGATATATATATAGATAGATAGATAGATAGATAGATAGATAGATAGATAAGAAAATAGATAATGAAAAGACTAGATAGATAGATAGATAGATAGATAGATAGATAGATAATGAAAAGACTGAGATAGATAGATAGATAGATAGATAGATAGATAGATAGATAGAGACTGAAATAGATTGGAAGATACTTAAATAGAAATTGAGAAAGAAAACATATTAGAAATAAATATTTCACAAAATAAAATGTCATACACAAAAATAAAGAAAGAATGAACGGCCGATAAATAGATAAGAACAGATTTAGATAAACAGATATGTAAGTCGACAGGTAAGATAAGTCGTTATGGAAACTAAAGACGACCCGAAATGTAGAAAAAATAAAAAAATAAACCTTCAAACAGCTAAAAAAAAGGGAGAAAAAGAATGTGAATTTGATTTATGTAAAAAAAAAATCGTTTTAAAATATTTTAAAAAGAAGACTAAGATGAATTAGCTCAATAAAGACAGGGCAAAAATATTGTAATATCAAGTAGGGCTGCACAGAACCTAAAAACTATTAGAAAAATATAAGTTAAAAAGAAAAAACATAAAATTGAAAATGAGATCGTAGATAAAACATTTTTATTATTTCATACAGAAAATTAAATATACTATAAGTGTAACACACACGCGCGCACACACACACAATCTATACTTTTTAAGGTTTTATTAAAATTTTATTTAAGTATTCAACATGTTCTCTATCATTAGCAATGCAAAACATAATACGATTTTGCAGTTAATATTTTTTTTACTTATCTAAAATTTTGTTGCTTGCAATTTTTGTGGTAAAGAATTATTCAATGACGATATTTAAAACGTAGGTACATTAAACTTTATAACATTTTTTACAGATTATTTCTATCACTAATACAAATAAAATTATAAATTTTTAAAAGTGCACACTGACTTTATGGACACCCTGTATGTTAGAATAGTTTTTAATCGTTGTTTTGTATCGAAACGCTTGGCCGTTTACTTTTTATGAGATTCAAGTTAGCAAAATGAATTTGTGATATAGTTTTGTTTGCATTTGAACTCAGAACCCTTATTCTTGGGAGTTTGAATAGCAATGATCGTGATCGTGAATAAATTAGCATAGAATGAAAGGCAGGAAAATTAAATGACTAAACGCAAATTTAAAGAAGTTAAAAAAAAACTTATAGCGTTGAGAAAGTTTCTTCCATAATTTATAACGTCTGGAAAAAAGTTCTTCTTAGGGGTGCAGAAGGTTCAAGTAAAAGTCAAAGCTACAAAACGAAAATTAATTAATGAACAAAACAACAAAGATGCGGATGTTGGAATAATTCATGGAACGAGGACAATGTTGCATTTTGGGTATTTCAAACAATGCAGATAATGACGTAATTGAGTCAGTTAAGTGCCATACGTGAAACACTCTTGGGCAATCATGTCTCGAAAGAGATATGACTGACTAGGCAGTAGATTATCCCGTAGTAGGTAGCCATTGCTTTCTACGGTAAACTGGTTGCCAGCTAAGGCTATAGAACCCAATTAGTCCTGTTATTTAACCCATAACTGGAAGGAAGAAACGGATTAGTACCTTTCCTAAGGGTATTTGCGCGTAAGTGAATGCAAGGAATTCAACTAGAATTCGAAATCGACTCCCCACTTTCTCGTTTCGATACGATATCCACTGTACCACAACGCACATCCTGAATGACGAAATTACACAAGTTAAAAATCTGTGATCAGAACGACAGAGATAAGGATATTAGAATAGTTTATTAAATGAGAACAACAGATTTTATTAGTATGTGAAGAGAGTCATAATTTTCAGGTAGGTACCGAACAAGGCCATAAAATCCAATCTCTCCTGTTATTTAATTCATAACTGGAGAAAAGAAATGGGCTAATCCCTTTCCCAAGGGTATTTGTGTATAAGTGAATGCAATGAATTCAACTGGAATTCGAACTCGGCTCCCCAAGTAATCAGAAAACAAGATGGAGCTAGAGTTCCTTTAATTCAACGAATACCAACAACATTTCATTTAAAAGTGTCGGTCATCTGGAAAGTCGCAAAATGGTCACTTGCAGAACAAAGAATAAATTGCTTGTTCCTATAATTCGGTAAACATGCTATTGTTATGTCATTTAACACATATAAAACATGTTATATCATTTAGCACAAGTAAATACATATTGTTTTATTTAACACATGTAAACACATAGACTGTCTAATAATTTTGCAGAAAAAGTCCTAAGAAACAGGAATACCCAGGTGGAGGCAAAGAAAAGAGTGTTGAAGTAGTTGGTCATGCTAATTCTTTGTACAGTGGTGAATGCTAGACAATCTCTACACAGATGAAGTGGCAACTGAAAGTAAGGTAAATGGGGTTTTACAGAAATATACTGGATTCAAACCTGCTCTTCAACAGGATGTAATAAATCCAAGGATAGAACAATCATATTGGAGAAAGAGGAAATACTCCAACGATGGTAAGAATATATGAAAGATCTTTTCCACGACAAGAGAAAGCAAGCGATAATACGCAAAGATGAGGACGGACCAGAAATATTAAAGTCTGAAGTGGAATCTGCAATAGCCAAACTGAATAGAAACAAAGCAGCTGGAGCAGACCGCATAGTAATAGAGCTGCTGATAGCCCTGAAAGAATTTAGCACAGAGAAAATTGCAGAAATAATAAATGAAATTTATAATAGTGGTGTAATACCAGATGACCTCAGCAAATCGATATTCATAGCGCTGCCTAAGAAGCCAGGTGCAAACGAGTGCGAACTCCACAGAAATATCAGTTTCATGAGCCATGTAACAAAACCGATCGTCCGAATCCTGATGAATAAAGTGAGAAGCAATCAGGCCAGAGATAGGACGAGAACAATGCGGGTTTGTCAAAGCCACTGAAAGAAGGAACGCCATATTTATGATTAGGATGCTCTCCGAAATAGGCAATACAAATGAAGACGGATTGTACCTATGTTTTATCGATTATGCAAAGGCATACGCCACAAAGAATTGATGGAGATGCTCGGCAGCCTCGACACATTTGGAAAAGACCTAAGAGTAATCAGGAATCTCTACGGGTAGCATACCACCTGCATACAGACAGGTAACGAATTCAGCAGATATACAAAGATAGAAAGGGGCGTAAGACAAGGATGGGTCTTTTCACCGGATCTGCTCAACTTGTACCGCAAGACTATTATGATAACTCTAGAAGTTATGCAAAGATTCGTCAACGATGCCACAATTTAAGCAGCATAAGGTATGCAGATGATACAGTGCTGATAGCAGACACGGAAAGAAAGCTATAAGACCTCCTACATAGGGTAGCTGAAGAGAGTGACAAAAAAGGAATACAAATAAACTGCAAAAACACCGAATGCATGGTCATCACCAAAAAGAGCAGCCCAAAATGCCAAACACAGGTGGGGGATACTAAAATCAGGCAGATACAAAAATTAAAATACCTGGGAAGTGTTCTAAAAGAAGACGGAAAGTGCGACACAGAGATCCAAATGCGAATTGGCATGGCGAAGGAAGCATTCCAGAAGTTGAGTAAAGTATTAAAAACAGGACAATTTCGTTAGAAACAAAGAAAAGAGTACTAGATTTCTATGTGATTTCAGTTCTTCAATATGACAGTGAATGCTGGACAATATCATCGAAGATAACGGAAAAACTTGAAGCAACTGAAATGTGTTTCTAGAGAAGGATGCTGCGAATAGAGCATGTGAGCAATGATGAGGTTTTGGAAAGGATGGAAACGAAATGGAAATTAATACTGAGCATCAGGAAGAGACAGCTATAGTTCCTGGGACATGCAATGGGGAAGGAGGGCTTGGAAAAGCTGATGCTAACAGTTCAGATAGAGGGGAAAAAGAGACAGGGAAAAGCAGCGGATAACATATTTGAAGGACCTAATCAGTTGGTTGATGGAACGAGAGTTGTGTGGTCTAACAAGGGAAAGCCTGCTAAATGCCACCAGTGATAATGAGATGTGGAAAGACATGAACGGCCACGTCCTGAAAGGACAGGGCGCTTGAGAAGAAGAATACTGGATCCATAGGCAATGAAGATTTTTGAAGACATACGAAAATAAAAAGAAAAAAATGGAAAAAATGGAAAAAGAGAAAGACGAAATATGTGGGACTAGCAGTATAGCCCGGCGTTGCTCGGGTGTAATGAAAACTTTAAAACTAATCCATAGTCCTTGAGCTCAGACTCTTTGGACATTGGCACGAAAGACTAAAAAGCAATAGTTGTTTTCAGTTAAAGGGAAACCGTAGAATGAAAGAAAAATTAATGGATGTAAGGCAAATTTTGATTTCGTGGGATCGATATCAAATAAGTTTTTTTCATCGTAAACTGAATTGTGATGGCTACATAAATCCTCTGAGTAAATGGTATCATGGCTGAGACTAAAAACTACAATTATATCTACTTAGAGCCAACCCCGAAGCAAAAACTAAAATAAAATGGCTGAAACAAATACAGACATACAGGCAGATAAACAGATGCACACACAAACATGTTGCCTTTTTATATATATATATATATATATATATATATATATATATATATATATATATTATCGATTTTCTGCACTATTGCACATTTTCGTCCAGCTATGCACTTTGGAAACCATTCTATCGATATTTATTGTATCGCAAATAAGTGTCCTTATAGATGCATATCTTGAAATAAATACTTATGTTTGGATGTCAGCACATGTTAAGTGATTAGGAAAATATGAGATTGAGTCATAAATAATTTCCATTTTGTTTATCAAATGTATTTTTCAAAATAAAACTTACAATTATAATCTACTGGCAGTATAGCCCGGCGTTTCTCGGGTGTAATGAAAGCTTTAAAACTAATCCATGGTCCTGGAACTCAGACTCAGCCTAAAGAGTATTTGTGTGAAGTTTGGTGAGAATCGGATAAACAGTGTGGATTTGTATAAAGGACATACAGACAGATAAGCAGACACACACAAACATCTTGCTTTATATATATATATATTATCGATTTTCTTTACTATTGTAAGAACTGAAACCTTGAAACTTCTGAATATCGTTTTTTATGTCTTTGTCTATGAGTGTATCAAATTTGATTTATATCGGACCACTCCTTCTATAACCTGATTTTTTCGATTTTCCATTATCGATATTTATCGGGGATACCTCGACACAAAACCTAGCTAAGAACACTTACAGACGCTTATAGTACAAGTGTGTAAATTTTCAAGAAAATCGGTTCCGCCGTTCTGGGGTCTATAGGTAACGGACACACACACACAGACAAACACACAGACACACACACACATTCACACACACAGACAAAGTTTCATTTGTAAATAAGTTTAGATATAATGAGGAACGGGTTCTTGAAAAAAATGACACAATACAAAAAGAAGAAAAAATGAACAAACCATATCAACTAACTGACTAGACTGTGTGAACAGATGACTGATCGTTGCATGGCAAGCTTGGTGAAAAGGCAAACGTTGTTAGAGTTGCATGGGTAGCGTGTTGTGCAGAACCATGATCGTCTGCGTCTTGAATGGACGCGGTACACAGAAGATTATAATTTTCTTCAGGAATTTGAGTCTTTCTTAAGTTGATTACTTTCTTCCTTACTCCATATTAACGACCACATTTTGTATTAGATGTCGACCATAAATCTAACACTTAACATTATCCTATTAGAGTGAAAAACAATGATGTATCTATCCTTACTTAAACCGCTTTGCAGTTCCCATTTCTTTCTGGTAGTATAGAAGACCAATATAATAAATAACGAAAAGACGGCTTTAAAAAATCGAACACGAGCTATCATAAATCCCATATAGTACACTGGCTTATAAAGAAATCTTCCCCATACTTGTGTTTTGTTATTAGAATTTAGTTGGTTACTGTAAACGTACTTCGATGTTGTTTTTTTTTTTTTTCGAAACGACATCGCCTACGACCTACGGTTTTTAATTTAAACTCTAACTCAATCTTTTCACTGTAATCCAAAATGGTTGAGCTCTTGAACAATCAACATCGGTGTCTTCATAGTTATTTACAAGAAATTGAGTTTACTGTGTTGTACCAATATTTTTTACAAAAATCTGTCTTTATAATCATTTGCAAAAAATTTGGTTCACCGTGTGGTACCAGACAATTTTTTTACACAAGTCTGTCTTGAATATTTTTCCTCGATTTAAATATTCCTTAAACGTCAGTTCTGATATTTCTTCTATATTTCTCGCGATTTTTTAAAATGTCTAAAATAAGAATCTGCAATTTTATCATTCCTCGGCTTTAAACATTTTCCCATCGGTCTAACGTAGCTTCTCAGTTGCTTTCCAATAAATAATTTCCTAAATATAAGCGTAATACTAGACAGACAGCTATGACGGATGCTGCAGATATCATGGAGCAATGATAAGGTTTTGGAAAGGATGGAAACTAGAAGGAAAGTAATACAGAGATTCCAGTAGATATATGATGTCTATATTATTATGGCTTCTATATAATTATGGTGACTGTATAATTCTGTCATATTTGTGAAGACATTTTAAACGAAATCATTTTGCTTCAGACATCAGAATTATTGATAGCTCAACACACCACACAATAATGTTATGAAAAGGTATTGAAAAGATGAATGTATAGATAAATAAATATAAAATAATGGCATATTTTATATGTTAAGAAAAGTGTTGAGAAATTGTATGACGAAGTAGAAAAGATTTATTTGTGATACGTTTCATCCTTTAGGACTTCGTCGGACTAAATTTGTTATGTTCGCAAGAAACAGGACAATTTCACTAGAAACAAAGAAAAGAGTACTGGATTGCTATGTAATGTCGGTTCTTCAATATGTCAGTGAATGGTGGACAATATCTTCGAAGGTAAAGGAAAATCTTGAAGCAGCTGAAATGTGTTTCTAGAGAAAGATGCTGTGGATATCATGGACTGAGCATGTGAGCAATGACGAGGTTTTGGTAAGGATGGAAACGAAAAGGAAATTAATACTGAGCATCAGAAAGAGACAGCTAACGTTTCTGGGACAAGCAATAAGGAAAGAAGGCTTAGAGAAACTGATATTAACAAGCCAGATAGAGGGAGAAAGAGACAGGGGAAAGCATCGGATAACATATTTGAAGGGCCTAAGTAGACGGATGACGGAATAGGTGTTGCATGGTGTTACAGGAGAAAGCGTGCTAAGAGCTACCAGGGATAGGGAGATGTGGAAAGGCATGATCGCCTACGTCCTGAAAGGACAAGGCATATAGAAGAAGAAGCTTAGATGACGTGTAGGTCCTTAACATGAAAAACATAATGATGAACGAAATATCAACTCAGTTGTCACTGATCTAGACAGAAAAGATTGCTAACAATGTCAGAGTGACCAAAGCGTAGTACTACATGCGTGCTGGAAAATGTCCACGTCTATTGGGAATTGGACAATGGCGTGTGCATATATTTTTATGGAACTATTCGCATATTCTTCTGACATATTCGTGTGGCATATTCGTGTTTTTAACAAAAGGCATAATTACGTAAAATATGATTAATGTGCGAAGAGACTTTATGCAAATTAATGCAGATTTTCGAATATTTTGCATTTGTAATAACGTCCGTGATTTGTAATTCGTGACTTAGCAAGTTCGACAGATGACGGTTATTCTTCTTTCTCTTTCCATGCGGTTTGTCCTGCTAGTCTATTAAACAAAAAATAAATAAACTATCGGAGAAGCGTGCAATTTGTATATTTTCCTATAATGCATAACCAGCGTTTTCTCTTAAGGTATTTTCGCCTAATTCTTTATGAGAGGATGCGAGAGCATGGAGTATATGTTTGTGATAGGTAAGCGCTGGACGTCTTATTATTATGCGTTTACGACGTCGAAGCGACCGTAGCGTGTATGTTATTATGTTGAAAACAGTCAAGTGGAGTTTTATAGAAGAAATTACTTATAATATCATGTCAACAGTAGAAAATCTCCTGGGAAGGAGGACGTGGTACACAATACAATGAAACGGAAACCGAGAAGTCGACGTAAGAAAATATGGTAGCTGTCTTATATAATTAACTGGTGCAAAGGTATGTTTATTTTTCTTTTTCTATTTATTTAATTACTAGCAGTATAGCCCGGCGTTGCTCGGGTTTAATGAAAGCTTTAAGCTAATCCATGGCCCTGGAGCGCAGACTCTTTGAACGAAAGACTAAGATGCAATAGATGTTTCCAGTTAAAGCGAAACCGTAGACTGAAAAAAAAATGAATGGATGTAAGTCCATTCATTTGAAGTTTGGTGAGAATCGGATAAAATTGTGGATTTGTATAAAGGACATACAGTCAGATAAACAGACACACACACAAACATCTTGCCTTTTATATATATATATTATCGATTTTCTGCACTATTGTAAGAACTGCAACATTGAAACTTCTGAATATCGTTTCTCATGTCTTTGTCTATGAGTGTCTCAAATCTGATCAAAAGCGGACCACTCCTTCTATAACCCGATTTTTTCGATTATCGATTTTCGATATTTACCGGGGGCACCTCGACTGAAAACCTAGCTACGATCACTCGCAGTCGCTTATAGTACAACTGCGGAAATTTTCAAGAAAATAGGTTCAGCCGTTTCGGAGTCTATAGCTAACGGACACACACACACACACATACACACACAGTTTCATTTCTAAAATAAGTTTAGATGTCTCCCCAATCAAGGCAGGACCGCCACAAGCACGCCGGGTATTGCAGTGAGAGAAAAAACTTGATGCAGTGGGTATTGAAACAAGATAAAAGATTAACGAAATACAGAAAATAGCAATTGACATTGCACTTATAATTTTAGAGATTGTAGTTATAAGGATGTGCGTTGTGGTGCAGTGGATAGCGATTCAGAACGACAAATCGGGAAACCGAGTTCGAATTCCAGTTGAATTCCTCTCATTCACTTACGCAGAAATAATCTTGGGAAAGATAATAATCTGTCTATTCTCTCCAGTTATGGGTTAAATAATAGGACAAATTGGATTATATAACCTTAGTTGGAAACCAGACTATCGCAGAAAGCAACGACAACCTACTTCGGGATAAACTTCTGCCCAGTCAGTCAAGCATATTTCGAGACATGATCGCCTAAAGCGTGTATCATGTATGGCACTTAACTGACTGTGTTATAAGGGAAGAAAGTAAACAGAAGGAATTTCCACAGGAGAGACGAGCAAAACATTAATTTTTCGAATAGACGTGACGGTTGCTTTGATGTATTTCAACGGTAAAAGAGTGAGACGTATATTGATGTATAGCATGAGCACGATCGGCGGAAGAGGCTAGTGGGACTGACATGACCAAAGTGGAACTTAACAGACCAAGCATTTGACAGCTCCATGTAACCAGGTTTGACATAATCCACCTCCCTTTTGAGCCGCAAGAGAGGCGCTTCTAGCCAAGCGTGTGAGCTTCTCACAGAGTGTTCCATAAAAATCAAATTCACGCAAATGGCCTCGTCAAACTCTTTTAAACTTCGCTTTTTACAACCTATCAACAAGTCACCGGAACCAGAAGAAAAAAAAGATTAAATAGTGAGAATGACGATGCCAATGCCCGGATGTGAGCGGATTGTGCCGACGATTAACTCTTGTCGTTAGTGTATGAAACATGTACGCAAAAGTAACGAACATTCATTCAGTTAAATGTCATACGTGATACACGCTTTGGGCGATCATATCTCGAAAGAGACATGACTAACTGAGCAGAAGATTATACCGTTGTAGGTTGTCATTGCTTTCTGTGGTAGACTGGTTGTCATCAAGGCTATAGAACCCACAATCTATCATATTATTTAACCCATGACTAGAGGGAGGAGACGGATTAATACCTTTTTCCATGGGTATTTGTGCGTAAGAGAATGCAATGAATTCAACTGGAATTCAAACGCGGCACCCCGATTTGTCGTTCCAAATCGATATCCACTGCACCACAACACACATCCGTAACGAACATTATAGGACGAAAATGTTTAGCTCGGTAACCGTCAGGTTTGGGATCTCATGTAGTGTATTGGGATGTTCAGTTAATCCCCAGTTGCAGACGCCTACTTAGGCACATTCCTTTCTTCAACACCTACAGTGATAATCTGTGAATTATACTGAAACAATCCGGAGCAAAATTTGTTTGCAATTTTTTTTTTTTTTTTGAGTGAGGCGGTGGGTTAACAATGTGGCGTGAGCAGTAGTTTAACAATTCATTTTCATTTTCATGATTTGTATCTTTGTGCTACTACAACTGACTTCCAATAATTTTCATCAAACCATATATCACTTAAAGGTTATTATTGCAGCTTACTTCTCAAAAGTGTTGTGCGCGTGGCTCGTCTCCTAATCCGGATAATAATTTTACATCCCTGAGACATCACTCATGATTAGATTCTTACTTCCTTTTCATAGTCGGAACGATAACAATTTAACTACTCTTTCATGTGTCCTTTCAAAACCTATTGCATTCACAAGACTGCAGTGAATTGAAGGAAGGAAAAAAAAAGAAAAATAACGTGTAGAAGCCCTTCATCATATAGCTGTGGTTAACAAGGTCTTCTCCCAAATATATACTACTACGAGGACTCTTCTTCCATATCAATCAATAATGGAACATCTGAGGATGACCGCAAGGGAAAACTGAAATGTCTTTACATTTATAAAACTTACATTTATGAAGATGGGGTCAACAGTTGCTTGTTTTTTATAATCATATCACCCCAAACAAGTCATTTAACTGGTGCGCATGGGGTTACATAGGAGGAAAGTTATGAGAAAGAGTTACAGGTTATAAGGGGTGTCAGGAAGTGGGTAAGAGAAGGATAAGAATACTGATGAGAGTGGAGTGGACGGAGAAAGAAGCATGAGAATGAGGATGCAGGTTAGTGAGATAGGATATGACTATTGTCTTTACCATTAAATTCTTGGAGATTGTAGCTGTCGCTGAAGCAAATAAGCGGAAGGGAACTCCAAGGGCGGGAAGTGCGAGAAAAGAAGCTAAACTATCAAAGCAATTACAATAAATTGAATAATCCAACCTATACACACCATATATAATCTCAAATCAAGCAAAATATTATAAGCATAAGTTACCTTTAGTTATTTAAACAACACAATTCCCACACAACTTATCGAAGCGAAACATGAACGATAGAAGACATGATCGGACAAGCATCACACATAGCACATAAGGAAATATTCGTCACTGGAAATACCTGTACTTGTCAAATATTTTTTTAATCATTTCGCCTCAAGCAGAGAGTAAAAGTTTAAGCAGGAGGAGAGCGAAGAGAAAGACGAACCAGTTACAGGGGGTGTCAGAGAAAGGTCAAGAGCTGGATGGAAATATCAGAGTGAAGAGAGTTGCGAAGGGAGAGTAAGAAAACAAAAAACAAGATACACGGGATGATGTAGAAAAGACAAGGGAATAACTGAAATCAAGTGGATAAGAGATCAAGTGGATGAAGAAATTAACATTGCATTTAAATTCCTGGAGGTTGTAGCCGACAGAAAAGCAAGTATACGGAAGGGAGTTCCACAGGCGGTAAGTGCGAGAAAAGAAGCTGCTGGGGTAGAATTGTCGACCGCAATTGTCAGATTGAACTGTAAAAGAGTGGGACCTTGTTACCAGCATTCTCGCTCACAAGAAAAAGCCGAAGAAAAATAAAATGATGGACACAGATCTAGAGTTGAAGAGAACTTTGATATTATAATAAAAACTGCAGTAGTCTCATATCGTTGTTGCTAGGTGCATATGAATATATAAGTGACCCTTGGCACTGTCGATTAACTACATTCTGAGGAAAGACCACTGATCAGGAGATTCGAGCATGGAACCACCTCTTAATTGCTGTTGTTCACAGGTTCACCATACGCAATGATGCTGACACCTGTAGGGCTCCAGCTATGGGAAATAGTGAAGCCTTCATCAAAAACAAACCATTATGAATGTATAAAAATACTTTTTATACTAAATACTAGCAATCCATAAAACAATATATAAAACAATTACCAACAATACTTAGAGTACAATGATTAACAATACATCAACAACATGACAGAACTTTCTCATGACATTAATCCACACACACACACACACACACACACACACACACACACACACACACACACACACACACATATAAAAATAATATATATATATATATATATATATATATATATACAGGGCACAATTATTAGGCCACCTCAGTGTTTTAAAAATAATGTATTTCGTACTATTTTTCAGTATTTATTGCCAAGTGAATAATTGTAAATGAAAGTGGAATGTTTTTTTACTAATACTGCACAATAACATGTACATCAAATGAATTTATAAATATTTAATAATTACCTATATTGCAGTTTTATCAATGAAAGAATGAAGAAAATTTAGGATGATTCGAACTAGTTCATCTTTGCTTCCTTGCCATGTAAAATAACAAAAGAACCATTATATTTCCATTTAGAATTATCCATTTGGCAATAAATAAAAACAGTATGAAACACATCACTTCTTTTAAAAAACTGGGGTGGCCTAATAATTATGGCCGGTATTATATATATATATATATATATATATGTAAATTTATAAACTAATTGATAATGTTTATTGAATATTAGACAAAATAGAAGCAGTGTGAGAAAATATCTTTATAATAAGAATAATTATGACCTGTAGTATATATATATATATATATATATATATATATATATATATATATATATATACCGCCAGTAATTATGTCAACATAAGCATTTGTATTCATAATAGTTGAGTGTCATCTAAAATGTATAAATGTATTTAATTGTAAAAGTAGAAAATAACATATATATTTTTATTATCCCAATGTCCCAATAAACTAAATTTCGTTAAAAAGAATTACCCATAAGCGGTTGATATGACGTTAAACAAACATATCAAAAATCAATTAAGCACATGTATTCAATTGTGAAAAGAATATAACATATATATCTTTATTACTTCAAATCACCCCAGAAAAGTTGATTTCTCGATTAAATGACCCATGGGGTGTTGATATGTCGTGAAACAATTCAAGCGGGAAATAAAATTAAATTGCCAAAATGACTAGAAGGTAAAGGTGTTAAAACAAAAAAAAGCTTTCGATGCTAAGGCTAAAGTAGTGTTGAATATTGCTTCCTCGTAATGCCCAGCAACCCCAGAAGAGAATTAAGTGAACGAGAAGAAGTGAGAGGAGGAGGAGGAAGATTAGGCAAGTAACACTTAAATCCCCTCAACAACATTATTCTGATTCATTTGCCACGTGGTTACATTTGCTCGTGAGAGATGCAATGCAGATTAATTGGCCAACTCGGCAATCAGATGTGATTTGTGAACGAGAGCAAAAATAGACACCGCCCATCTTGAGACACGTATTTTGAAATTAATTGAGCAAAGAACAGAAAATAAAAATCTTACACCGTGAGATACAAATCTTTGTTGGCCTTATTAAAGACACCTTCCGGGCATTACCGGGTTTAGGTTGAGTACAAATTAGAGCGTTTAAGATTGGTTTGATTTGGTTTGTTTAACGGCTTATCAACTCTTCATGGCTCGTTTACTTCTGAAATTTAATTTTCTTAGGTGTTTTGGTAATTTTTGTTTTCAAAAGTCTATTGCTAGCAATTTTTTTTCTCTTTCTAATAATGTATTGATGGTAATATTTTTTACTACAAAACTACTATGCCTCTCTTTTTACCACTGTACTGATGGCATTCATACTATAAAATATATTTTCACACTTTCATAGCGTTTTGACCCCAGATTGGGGATTAACTATTTCTTCATAGCAGGGGCATAATGGGTCAGAATGAACGTGTGAACAACAGAAATTAATGGGTGGCCCCACGCTCCTGAAAACTTCACAATCAAATGCTTTACTGTCGTATATAGTTTATGGTCATACCCAGGACGAGATCAATCTCATATTAGATTTTTCCCGCATCAAAACATCCTACACATATATAAATCTACCATCCTCCTGTGCATTGAATACTGGTGCCATATCTGCTCGGGTACCCCTGCTATGCACGAATACAGTCACTTTCTCACCGGCGCAATGTGGCTTCCTTGTGTCTCTTCTACAAATACTTTCACGGTTTGTGCTCCGATGAACATGGCTCTCTGGTGCTACCTATATATGAATTTACTCGGGCCACAAGATTAGCTTTACTCCACAAGGCAAGGTTTACAGTGAAACCAATAAAATGTAAACGCAAATTCTACTCTCACAGATTCTTTTCTCACACGTCCCGCCTGTGGAATTCTATTCCGTTTACTTGCTTCCCTGACGTCTACAATCTCAAGGAGTTTAAATGTAAAGGCAATAGTCAACTCTTATCTCATTAACCTGCAACCTCTCTCTCACGCTCCTTTCTCCGTCTACTCCACTCTCATCAGTATTCTCATCCTTCTCTTACCCACTTCCTGAACCCCCCTCCACCTGTAATCTGTCACTCTTTTGCATAATTTTCCTCCTATATAACCTCCTGTGCACCAGTGGTAGTAGATTACCTTTCATAGGGCGATACGATTAAAAAAATATACAGGGAAAGATTTCCTTATTTTTTCTGTTCGAAATGTGTAGACGGATAGGAAAGGCGAGCAGCTATTGCAATCTGCAAACATAGAAAATATTTGCCGTAAAATGTATTGCAATAATCACCTATTGTAATTATTTTTGTTAAATAATTAAAGATATATATATATATATATATATATTTACTTGATTAAAGATAAGGGATCTTCAATATAATTTGAGTTATACAATCTATTTAAATGGATTCTATCATCATAATTATTAAAGACTAGCAGTATAACCCGGCGTTGGTCGGGTGTAATGAAAGCTTTAAAACTAATCCATGGTCCTGGAGCTCAGACTCTTTGGACGTTACTTGAAAGACAAAAAGCAATAGTTTTTTTCCAGTTAAAGCAAAACCGTAGACTGAAAGAAAAATGAGTGGATGTCAGTCAAATCTTGATTTCCTGGTATCGAAATCAAATAAGTTTTTTCGTCGTAAACTGAATTTTGAAGGCTAAATACGTGAATAAATGGTATCATGGCTGAGAGTAAGAACTAGAATTTAACCTACTTAGATCCAAACCTGAAGCAAAAACTAAAATAAAAGGGCTGAAAAAATACAGACATACATGCGGGTAAACAGACACACACACAAACATCTTGCCTTTTATATATATATATATATTTATTATCGATTTTCTGCACTATTGTAAGAACTGTAACCTTGAAACTTCTGAATATCGTTTCTTATATCTTTGTTTATGAGTGTATCAAATTTGTTCAAAATCGGACCACCTCGACACAAAAACTAGCTAAGAACACTCGCAGACGCTTATAGTACAACTTTGCAAATTTTCAAGAAAATCGGTTCAGCCGTTTCGGAGTCTATAGGTAACGGACACACACACAAAGACACACACACATAGAGACAGACAACATTCCATTTATAAATAAGTTTACATTAGATATTATTGCATTCATTACATTTTAACTAATGCCCTATAGCCATCTTCAGATGTTCATTATTTTGTTTTACTAATATGGAATAAAATAAGCGTTAGTTTTGATTTTATTTGGAAGGTTGCTTATTATAAGTGTTATCATAATAACAGCTTTTCAGCTAATACCATATTGCAATTCTTATACGTCTATTATGTTAAGCTGATATGGGATTTAATATGTTTTGGATTTGCTTCATTTAAATTATTCTTCTCGTCTTGATTATTTAAAGCTGTTATCACAGAATTATGCAATTCGTATAACGCTCATAGTTTCTAGTTTGTAGCACTATAAGACAACACAGATGATTTAAACAGATGAGAACGTGGATTGAAAATAACACGTCACTCAATATGTCCCGGACCTGACATATAGATAGCGCCACTAATGAAAACCTCATATATTTTTTATGAAATACTCTCCATTAAATGGTACGTGTCAATATTTGGGATCAGATTATTCGTTTACAAAGTACAATTATTTAAGTGAAGCTATTGTTGAAAATTTTCAAACAATGGAAAAATCAGAATTTCGTGTGTTGATAAAGCATTGATTTCTAATAAAAAACATACTGTTCAAGCAAAGCAATGGCTAGATAAGATTTATTCGAACTCTGCTTCATCGGAAACAACAGTGAAGAGTTAGTATGCTGACATTAAATGCGGTCGTACAGACTCAAATGTTAATGAACAGACTCAAATGTTAGTTCACTCAAAATCGGTAGTTGTCCCAGAAAACACCAAAAAATCTACAAACTCGTAAAATGAAGTTGTGTGAAAGAAATAGCGGAGAATTTGGACATATCCAAAGGCAGTGTATTCACTATTTTGCATGATCATTTGTCAATGAGAAAACTGTATTCGAAGTGGGCGCCGCATTTGCTCACAGTCGATCAAAAACAACAGCGCGTCAAACATTCTCAAGTGTGCACGTCTGTAGAATAGAGTCGAATTTTGACAGTTCAAATCGTTTCTGCAACTGTTTCAACGCAGCAAGAAGGGGTTTTTGCGTAAATTTGTGACAAGGAATGAAACATGGTTTCACCACTTTACTCCGGAGTAAAATCAGCAGTCAGCTGAGTGGATAGCGGCAGGTGAAAGCTGTCCAAAGTGATCAAAGATACAAACATTACTATACAAGGATTTGGCCTCCGTAATTTTGAATGCGCAGGGTATTTTGTTCATTGATTACCTTGAAAAAGGAAGAACCATTAATAGGAAATGTTATCTGGCATTATTGAGGCATTTGCAGTCAGAAATCAACGGCCAGAAATGTAGCCTTTTAACATGAAAACGCACCATGTTACAAGTCAATCGCAACGATGGCAAAACTACATGAATTGCATTTCGAATTGCTTCCGCATACACCCTATTCTCCCGATCTGGCCCCCAACGACTACTGCAAGGAAAGAAATTTGGCTCCAATGAAGAAGTGATTTCGGAATGTGAGGGGTATTTTGAGGCCAAAGACAAATCGTTCTAAAATAAGCATCGAATTGTTAGAGAAGCGTTGGAATCAGTGTATCATCGTAGAAGGAGGCGATGTTGATAAATCAAGTCGAGTTTTGCCTAAACCTTGTTGTTTGATTAGTTAGGCCCGGTATTTATTGAGTGATGTCTTACAGCATTTTAGTATGAGAAGCGTACAATTAAAAAGCGCTACACCTTTGAAAGCCACTGTTCTCTGAGCAGTCGTTCTACGCATATTGGATTTTGACAGGCCTTCTTTCAATAATAGGTGGTAGAAAAGGTTAGTCAGTTTTTCCACACTACACATAATACCAACGTTTCAGCTAATACCCTATAGCCACCTTTATATTCCAATAGTTTTTGTCTGATATGGGAGATAATGTGTATATATATATATTATCTAAACTTATTTATAAATGGAACATTGTCTGTGTGTGTGCGTGTTTGTGTATGTGTGTATCCGTTATCTATAGACTCCGAAATGGCTGAACCGATTTTCTTGAAAATTTACACAGTTGTACTATAAGTGTTCTTAGTTAAGTCTTGTGTCGAGGTACCCCCGATAAATGTCGAAAATCGATAATCGAAAAAATCGGGTTATAGAAGGAGTGGTCCGATTTTAATCAAATTTGATACACTCGTAGACAAAGACATAACAAATGATATTCAGAAGTTTCAAGGTTGCAGTTCTTACAATAGTGCAGAAAATCGATAATATGTATATATAAAAAGAAAGATGTTTGTGTGTGTGTCTGTTTATCTGTCCGTATGTCATTTTTTTTCATCCGATTCTCGCCAAACTTCACACAAATATTCTTTAGGCTGAGTCTAAGCTCGAGGACTATGGATTAGTTTTAAATCTTTCATTACACCCGAATAATGCCGGGCTATACTGCTAGTATATATACATAGACAAAGACATAAGAAACATTATTCAGAAGTTTCAAGGTTTCTGTTCTTACAATAGTGCAGAAAATGGATAATATATATATATATATATATATATATATATATATAAAGCAAGATGTTTGTGTGTGTGTCTGTTTATCTGCCTGTATGTCTGTGTTTTTTCAGCCCTTTTATTTTAGTTTTTGCTTTGGGTTTGGATCTAAGTAGGTATAATTGTAGTTCTAAGTCTCAGCCATGATACCATTTACTCAGAGGACTTATTTAGCCTTCAACATTCAGTTTATGACGAAAACAAACTTATTTGACATCGATACCAGGAAATCAAAATTTGACTTACATCCATTCATTTTTCTTTCAGTCTACGGTTTCGCTTTAAGTGGAAACAACTATTGCATTTTAGTTTTTCGTGCCAACGTCCAAAGAGTCTGCGCTCCTGGACCATGGATTAGTTTTAAAGCTTTCATTACACCCGAGCGACGCCGGGCTATACTGCTAGTTTATTATAATTAGATTTGGTTTATACGAACTATTCTCATGCTGGTCAATATAGATGTTATAACGGATGTATTATTTCAGTATCTATTCTACAGGAATTGCCTTAACTTTAAAGCCCTTTCAGTTAATTGCCATAAAAATTCTTTGACTAACATTTGTTTTCCATTCTCAATTCGATCAGTTTTAATGACGAACAATAAATGTTTTAATTGGATTAATATGTGGCGAGGCTAGGAGTGGTTCAATTTATTTCGTTTCTTTGAAAATATTTTATGGCATGCTGGGCAATAGCTAGCATCACCAAATGTCAAGTAGGTTTTTAATTCATACATAACGTATCGACGTTATGACGTCTCGTATGCAAAAAAATAGTTTTTTTTAACATTCTCAAGTGTGCACGTCCGTAGACGTTATTTACGTTGTTTATATTAATCACACTGCGTCTATTTAAAACATGAGTCCAATCAATGCAATGTTTGAAATAAAATAAAATGTTGGCTTATGTTGTTGTTTTTTTAATCGTTTCACCCCAAGCAAGGTGATAAGGCCGTTTATGCGCAGGAGGCTACACAAAAGGAAAAGATTAGATAGGGCGAGAGTAAATATAAAGACGAACCAGTTAGAGAAGATGTCAGAGAAAGGAGCAAGAGAAGGATAGGAATGCAGGTGTTATTGATGTTGCAAAGGTAGAGAAAAAGAAAAAGATATACAACGTGATATAGAAAGAACTGGAGTCAAGAGGTTAGGAGATGGGCATTGACATTGCATTTAAATTCCTGGAGGTTTTAGCTGTCAGAAAAGCAAGAATATGGAAGAGAGTTCTATAGACGGGAAATGCGAGAAAAGAAGCTTTTAGAGTAATATTATCGGCTTTATTTTGTTGATCTAACTGTGAATATGTGGGACCCAGTTGCCAGTCTGGTTGCACGAGTAAACTCTTGTGTCAGGGGCACCAATGACTTAAGTTCGTCCGAACAGAGGCCATGAAAATATTTATAGAACGGACGGAGGGAACCCACATACCGTCGGTGAGAAAGTGGATGAAGTCGAGCAGCCAAGTCGGTACCTATCACATTACTGATTCTCCTTTGGAGCCTGTCTAGAATACGGAGATGAACAGCGGGGACGCCTGATCATATATGATAGCAGCATTCCATGCACGGATGGATGTTTGATTTGTATATGTGCAAGATAGATTCAGGCGGAAAAAAATCATGGCCCGGCAGTGACCCAACCTTCCTAGCAGTAGATTTAGCTGTTGACCCAATGTAATAGTACTAATTGAGATCGGAAGATAGGGTAAGGCCGAAGAGGGGCAGTATATTGTTCTCAGGGAGACTCGCTTGGTCCATGTTTATGGGAAGCAGGAGAGGTTACCCGTGATGATTGACAGACATATATAAAATATAGATATAACTAAAATATATCTGTAAAAAGAAAATACTAATAAAACAAAAATACTTTTTTTTAGCTGACTCGTCTTTCATCAGATGGATTTGATCATGTCAATGTATTTTTCTTAATGAAATCCTTACATTTGCCTTGAGAAAATCCGTCAGAGAACGAAACATCTCATCTCAAAACTTGAAAACCTTTCCTTTTGTCTTTATATAAAAGAGCTGAACCACACACAAGCAATAACAAATTCTGTAAAATATGCCTAGAAGAGAAGCTAGCAATAATTCACTTAAAACTAAAGAAAAATATTAAACAAAAGATACGAGATAATGGGAAAATGTAAACATACAAATATCTACTTCACTACACAAATAACAATAAACAAAAACAAAATCAAATAAAACAAAACATACATAAAAAATATAAATATACACTCAACCACGAAAAAAATACAGATAATGATATAACAACCACCAAATAGAAAAAAACACACACATAAAGTTCACAGACACCAATATATACAAAAATGCAAAAATCCAATCATGACCCTAAAAGGAAAGCTTAATCGGTCAAGCATACCAACCCAGTAAGAGAAAGGTCAAATCAATAAAATAGATCAAGAAAACAAGAACGGTCAACCAAATTGACAAGAACAAAACAAAAACAATGCAATTAATTGGACCCCTTTTCAATACAAAGCAATTAAAAAGCAATAAAAAGCATTAAAAGGAAATCAAACACATGCACAATAAAAATGAAAATAAAGAAAAAGAAAACAAACTAATACGAAATAAGACCACTTCCACAAAATATCAAATCATACTAAGCAACATATAGCGGTTGCTATTTTTTTCTTACCCACATTCTGTCCATGTCATTTACTCCTCTGCGATTAGTTAATAAATCACTACTGTTCTTGTATAGGACAATTTAGTAATCGCAGTGGCCTTTAATCTTTCGGCTCTAAAGCAGCACTTTCATGTGTGTGGTGGTGATTGGTTAATTTTTAGCCAATCACATATTTTTTATGTAAACAAAGTTTTTCCCACTCTTGCTCGTTGAGCTACTCTCCTCTCTTATAAACGTCGACTTTCAGCAAGCTTGGCAGTAGACTAACAGGCTGGCCAAAGAACTCGACGTAAGTCTCTCTTTCTACTCATACAGACACAGAACTTTGTCTTTTGTCTGAATATTTTCGCCAAGAACTTTTGAACTTTGAACTCTTGGCCAAATTTTGTATCACTTACAGTTACATTCAAAATAATTGTATTTTTCATGTTATTTGTTCTTACATGAAAATATTGCTAACAATTGTAACAAACCTTTTCACCGCAAGAAAAAACTTCCATTTTTTTTTTTTGGTCGGCAAACAGCTAAAGGAGAACAACTCTTTCCTCTTACTTTATATATACTGCTATTACATGTTTTGTTTCTTTATTGGATATATTTTAATTTATTGGTTACAAATTGGCGTTGTTGTCTTTATTTTTATTGAATAGTATGTTGAACGAATCATAATGTAAATCGTAAAATACCAAAAATCCTCTAATCTTTTTTTAATCATATAACCCTGAGCAAGGCTGTAAAGCCACTGATGTGCAGGAAGCTACATAAGAGTAAAAGATTTAGAGGAGAGTGAAGAGAAGGACGAACCAGTTAGAAAAGAGCAAGAAAAGGATGGGAATACAGGTGTGATGACAGTTGCGAAGGTGGAGAGAAAGGAAAGGATCTACAGGACGGTGTGGAAAGAACGAGGGTCAAGTAATTGAGAGATGAGTATTGACCATGCATTTAAATTCCCTGGAGGTTGTAGCTGTCAGGAAAGCAAGAATAAGGAAGTGAGTTCCACAGGCGGGAAGTGCGGGAAAAGAAGCTGCAGGAGTAGAATTGTCATCTGCGTTTGGTTGACCTAACTGTGAATGGGAGAGACCCAGTAGCCAGTTGGTTCCACGAGTAAACATCTGTTTCGGAGGCACCAATGACTCAAGCTCGTTGGAGCAGAAGCTATAAATATCAGTAAGAATAAAAATGGAGACCAAGCGAGAAAAAACAGCCCCGAAGAGTGAAGGCACCATAACGGTGCCTTCACGTAACTTCGAAGTAAGCATGAACCTGCTCAGTTAAAGTGACAAAAATTCATTGTACTAAAACACTCTATCTCTAAGACAATCTCGAGAATTTCAAGATAAAAACCTGCTTGCCAAAATACCATTTATCTGCAAAATTATTGAAAAACAACAATCTTAGCGCTAAATATTACCTTAACTCAAAACATTATATATATATATATACTTCCCCCACTTCCTGTCTGGCACTTGATTGCAGGTCATACGAACGCTGCCTGTCTAAAGTGCAAGTGACCTTGATAATATTCAAAACATAAACACCTACTCATTTTTCATATATCCACACATGTAACTTATAACGGTTTTCGTTTTCGCGCGTGTCAGCATAGAGCATTGTCACTTGGCTGTTTGTTTTTGAAGAGGTCGGACGTCAACAACTCTGGACTCGACTGTTTTGTTGTTATAAAAATTGAATTTCACCGAGACACAAATAACTGAAGAAAAAATCCTGAGTGGTATTCTTAAGCCCAAGTCATCTTTACATTCACACCCACATACGCATTCATGCATGTATACATTTTGAATGTCACACCTACGCATTTATTTCTGTCTGGCTTGTTCTCTTCTTTGAGACGCGCGCCTTGCAGTTATCTGTTACGTGTATTTTTTCTCGCAAAGTTTGGTTTGGTTTTTAACCAGCGGACACACGAGAACCCGACAGTTGGGCTCTTCGCTATCGGCCGGCGATAGTTGAAGAAAGTGCAGCAGTTTCCCAACTCGAGCGAGACCCCTTTGCTATTCAGTATTGTAGAGGGACATTGGTTTAATTCTTGCTCGCACACCCGCACCAATTGCGTCCTGTTTCTTTAATACGCATGTGCACAATCACGCACATCTTTCAATTGGAACCTTCTTCAACTCAACAGCAGTATGCACAATACATTATTCTTCCTTTCAGGAACTTTATTCAGTTATTCACTTTATGTTTCTTAACGATACAAAGAAAGAATCTTTCCTTCATTATTTGCATGCTTAATCAATTCTATGTAACCTCTTGTTTATAATACATGTTTTTATTGTTATTTACTCCTATGTAGTCATCTTTATTTCCTCTGCCATCATACGTTGATCGAATCGTAAGATAAATTCATAAGCGGATACCCTGGTGTCCGGTACAATCTATTGCTGTGATTCATCTGTCTGAAAATTTCACACTCATCAAGGAATCAAATTATTAAGATGTTATTCAAAGAATTACTAAATTAACATTTTTCTTTTTTAGTTTTATTTCTGGTACTCTATAACAACAGATCCACGTCGATCCTTAAAAATTTGTGAGGTTTTGTGTTTCTACATCTAAACATTTTATAAATGGAACTGTGTCTGTGTACGCGTATGTGTCTGTGTGTGTCTATGTGTGTGTCCGTCACCTATAGACTCCGAAACGGCTGAACCGATTTTCTTGAAAGTTTACACAGTTGTACTATAAGCGTCTGCGACTGTTCTTAGCTAGGTTTTGTGTCGAGGTACCCCCGATAAATATCAAAAATCGATACTCGAAAAAATCGTGTTATAGAAGGAATGGTCCGATTTTAATCCAATTTGATACACGCATAAACAAAGTCAGAAGAAAAAATATTCAGAAGTTTCAAGGTTGCAGTTCTTACAATAGTTCAGAACATCGATAATATATATATATATATATATATATATATATATATATATATATATATATAAGGAAAGTTGTTTGTGTGTGTGTCTGTTTATTTGTCTGTGTGTCCTTTATACAAATCCAGAATTTTTATCCAATTCTCACCAATCTTCAAAATTTGACTTACAACCATTCATTTTTCTTTCAGTCTACGGTTTCGCTTTAACTGGAAACAACTATTGCTTTTTAGTCTTTCGTGCCAACGTCCAAAGAGTCTGAGCTCTAGGAGCATGGATTAGTTTTAAAGCTTTCATTACAAAGAAGGTGTTATGGTTTATAAAATGGCGAGTGTTCTAAAAATAGAAAAAGGTAGACACACTGACGCCAAGAAATCAAAATTGGGCGGCAAAATAAGGAACCGTTTCTTTTGGTAGGAGTAGGAATAAAAGTAGGAGTAAGAAGTAGGAGTTAAGGACAGTAGTTTTGAGTAGGAGATTTGAAAAGAGGAAGAGGCTAGTCAGTTGACCGCTAGAGTCCAGAACGGATAGGCTCGTTTACTACTAGCATTCCACAGTGAAGAGAATTTAGCTAGTCTGCTCCTGCATCCACACAAAATTTAAAGATTGTAACTTGATATAAAAACCTAAATTTTTATACCAAAAATAAACATCATTAATTCAAGTTTGTGCTATCTTCTAATTATATCAAAACGAAGCAACACAAGAAAGGATTTGCAATTTAGTTTGTCCTGACTTGGCAGCTTGACTTCAGTCTCTTTCTTGTCAACGTAACGTGGCTTCCTTTTGTCTTTTCTAGAAATATTCTCATAGAAACTGCTCTGATGAACTTTTATCCATGATGTCCCGTCCACATTAATTTACACCAGCAACTAGATTTGCATCTAGTTCCCAAATGTTACCGGTGAAATTGTTAAATGTGGCCGCCAGTGCTACTAGAAAAGTGGTCAGGTGCCGCTGTTGTTTATCTCAGTGTTCTTGACAGGCTCCAGTGGAAAATCTGCAATCTGATTGGTCACGACTTGGCAGCTCAACTCCAGCCACTTTCTCATCGGCAGGATGTGGCTTCCCTCTGTCTCTTTTATAAATATTTTCATGGCGTCTGCTCTGACGAACTTGGATCACTGGTGCCCCATTCACAAGAATTTACTCAGGAAACCAGACTTGAAACAAGGTCTCACCCTTTTACAGTTAGATCAACCAAATGAAGGCGACTATTCTATTCTATCAGCTTCTTTTCTTGCGCTTTCTGCCTGTGGAACTTCCTTCCATATACTTGATTTCCTGACGGCTATAACCTGCAGGAATTTAAATGCAGTCATTTCCCATCTCTTATCCACTTAACTCCAGACATTTCTACATCACCGCGTGTATCATGTTCTTTTTCTTTCTCTCTACCTTCGCAACTATATTCACTACTGTGTTCACATACTTCTCTTGTCTTTTCTCTTTCACCCCCTGTAGCTGGTTCGTCTTTGTCTTCACTCTCCCCCTGCCTAATACTTCAGCTCTCTAATGTAACCAACTGCACATCAGTGGCGTTAATGCTTTGCTTGGGTTAAAATGATTAAAAAAAATTGTTTTCTCACATTTCCCGCCTGTGGAATTCCTTTCTGTTTACTTGCTTTCCTGATACCTAAAAATCTCCATAATTTAAATGTAATGTCAATTGCCACCTTCTATCCCCTTGAATCCCGTTCACCTTTTATCCTTTGTTCAATAGCCTCCTGTATCCAGTGATTTCTCTCATTGTAACACCCGGGGCACTAATGGTGGTTTCAACTTGCTTGGGGGAAATGATTAAAAAATTAGTGACTTGATAAATTCAATCAGATGACGAAATGCATCGTAAAATCTGACATAACGTATAATCTATTTGCTGCATCTTGCTGCATTTGTTTGTTTAAAAAAGTAAACGTTAACTTTTTAGTTTTTGAATGTTAAATTGTAAAGTTGCCCGCCACCCTCGATAAACCGAGAATCAATTCATACAACACAGAAATAAAGAATTTAATGTATCGTAAAATAGGCGCTGGAATGTGAATAGTTCTATCATAATTTATCGTTGAATTTAAATCAGAGGTCGTTCCGATCCATAAGCATATCAATTATTGAATTTCTTGTCAAATTCGAAGGTCGGCTTAGACACGAAATCGAGTCATGCCGATGTAAATTCAATAGGAAATTTCATCGAAAATCAGAAGGAAATAATGTAGATATATTTGAAGTGGAAACGCATTCTAAATTACGACAGGCATATGCCGCATTTATTGAGATAAAATGCGAATATTATTGTTAAAATCTACATGTTCGCCATAAACCAAAGATCACTGCTTAAAGAATATTATATTTTTTTTAATCAAAATTTGCCTACGCATCTCTGTTTGCATTTTTTTTATGATTTCACGCAAAGCAAAGCAATAAAACTACCATCCCACAAAGGAGTTACAGAACAAGTATTAAGAAAACGGGAAATTACGATTGGCTTTGCACTTAAAATTTTGAAGATCAAAATTCACCTGGAAGCAAGAAGCCTAAAAAGAGTTCCCGAAGTAAGAAGGAACTGTTAGCATAGAACTTACGGTAAAGTCTGGACATTTTTACAGTGAAATGATCTTCTTCTTCTATGTGCCTTGTCCCTTCAGGAGGTAGGCAATCATGGCCTTCCACGTTCCCCTATCCCTGAGGCTTTGAGCACGCCTTCTCCTGTTACACCATGCAATCCTCGTTCCGTCATCCACCTCATTAGGTCCTTCAGATATGTTATCCGTTGCGTTCCTCTGTCTCTTTTTCCCTCTGTGGCCTGTTAGTATCAGATTCTCCAAGCTCACTTCCTCATTGCGTGTCCCAGGAGCTTCAGCTGTCTCTTCCTGATACTCAGTATTAATTTCCTTTTTGTTTCCATCATTTCCAAGACATCGTAATTGCTCTCATGCTAGATCCATGATATTCGCAGCATCCTTCTGTAGAACCACATTTCAGTTGCTTCAAGTTTTTCCTTCATTTTTGATGGTATTGTCCAGCATTCACTACCATATTGAAAGACGGACAACACATACCAATCCAGTATTCTCTTCTTTGTTTCTAGTAAAATTGTCCTGTTTCTTAATACCTTACTCAACTTCGGAAATGCTTCCTTCGCTATGCCAATTCACCTTCGGATCACTGTGTCGCACTTTCTGTCTTCTGTTATAACGCTTCCCATGTATTTAAATTTTTGTACCCGCTTGATTCTGGTATCCCCGACCTGTATTTGGCATTTTGGGCTGCCCTTTTTACAGATGAGCATGCATTCGGATATTTCCAGTTTATTTCTAGTCTTTTCTTGTTACTTTCTTCTGCTACCTTCTGTAGGAGGTCTTGTAGTTTCCTTTCTGTGTCTGCTATCTGCACTGTATCATCTGCGTACCTGAGGTTGTTTCAATTATGGCCTCCGATTACGAATCCAGGCATAACTTCTAGGGTCCTCAAAATATTCTCGCTGTACAAGTTGGACAGATCTGGTGAAAAGACACATCCTTGTCTTACCCCCCTTTCTATTTTTGTATATCTACTCAATTCATTACCTGTCCTTATGCAGGCGGTTTGCTGCCAGTAAAGAGTCTTTCTTACTCTCAAGACTTTCCCAAATATGTACAGGCTGCCGAGCATCTCCATCAGTTCATAGTGGAGTATTTTGTCAAACGCCTTTGCATAATCAATGAAACACAGGTATAAGTCCTTCTTCATTTGTATTGCTTTTTCAGAGAGCATCCTAATCATAAATATGGCATTTCTTGTTCCTGTGTCTTCAACGAAACCACACTGTTCTTGTCCTATCTCTAGTCTGATTCTGCTTCTCGCTCTATTCATCAGGATTCAGTTTTGTAATATGGCTCATTAAACTGATGGCTCTGTGGAGTTCGCACTCGTTTGCTCCTAGCTTCTTAGGTAGTGCTATGAAGATAGACTTGCTGAGATCATCTGGTACAACCCCACTATTATAAATTTAATCTATTTTTTCAGTAATCTTTCCTATACCAAATTCTTCCAGGGTTATCAGCAGCTCTATGACTATGCCGTCTGGTCCCGCTACTTTGTTTCTATTCAGTTTGGCTACTGCAGATTCCACTTCAGACTTTAATATTTCCGGTCCATCCTCATCTTTGCGTATTATTGGTTGCTCTCTCTTGTTGTGGAAAAGATCTCTTATATATTCTTCCCATCGTTGGAGTATTTTCTCTTTTTCTAAAATGATTGTTCCATCCTTGGATTTTAGACATCCTGTTGAAGAGCAGGTTTTTTGTCCTGTCAGTTCTTTTATCTCCTTATGCATGTCTGCTTTATTATTCCTGCTCAATCTCTCTATACTTTGATAATAATTTAGTCAGTTAAAGCGCTATACGTTATAGACGTTTGGGTGATCATGTCTCGAAAAAATAATAAATAGTTGAATAATTTGCGTAGATATATGAGTTCAATCTGTTTATATTCAACCAATACAAGGTTTTGAAAGTCATTTATGTTAGATGGTGACTGAATGAGATGCTTAACATAATTTAAGATCAGGAAGTGAGGAATATATGAATATGTACGATAAGTAAGGATTGAATGGTGATTTGAAGAGGCTACCCTTGCGAAAGGTATGAATCTATCTCTAATTCCCACAAGATTATCTGCACTATTTTAAGAACTGTAACCTTGAAACTTCTGAATATCGTTTCTTATGTATTTGTCTATGAGTGTATCAAATTTGATTAAATTCGGATCACTCCTTCTATAAACCGATTTTTTCGATTATCGATTTTCGATATTTATTGGGGGTACCTCGAGACAATACCTTGCTAAGAACACGCGCAGACGCTTATAGTACAACCGTGTAAATTTTCAGGAGAATCGGTTCAGCCATTTCGGAGTCTATAGGTAAATCGATAATATATATATATATATATATATATATAAGGCAAGATGTTTGTGTGTGTGTGTCTGTTTATCTGTCTGTATGTCCTTTATACAAATCCAAAATTTTTATCCGATTCTCACCAAACTTCAAACAAATATGCTTTAGGCTGAGTCTGAGCTCCAGGACCATGGATTAGTTTTAAAGCTTTCATTACCCCCGAACAACGCCGGGCTATACTGCTAGTATTCAATAAGCATAACTTAATTTTACATAAGTCCAGTTAAAAGAAATGTGTTTCTTTGAAAATCATCATTGCAAGCTCTAATATTTTACTCGGACATGAACTCCAATCACTTTCATATTTATACAACAAACCAATGCATCACGGCATGACATATAATTACAAAACAGGATTTAGTTTTGTATATATAAAGTCAGTTAATTTGTTTGAATTCAGTAGAATAATATTTACTTAGAGAAATCCTACGAAATAGAAGCTTCTGGGATATTATTTGAGATGAAACATTGACATCTGTCGTCGGAAGACAATATTTGACTGGATTGGTTTGAAGACTGCACATCCTCTTCGTAGAAAATAACCACTTTATGAGTAAAATAAAAGACAACGGAAATGCGACACCGAGAGCCAAAAGCGGCTCGGATGTGCGCTCTAAGGTTTGCAAAAGCTAAGCAGAGCATTAAGTCATAGATACATTTCGGTAGAAACAAAAACAATAATGTTGAACAGCTTTGTAATATAATGGCAGTGGGTTCTTCACAGATTAAGACGTGATTAAAGGCAGCAGATATGTGGTTCTGCAAAAAGTTACTAAGAATTCCATGAATTGTTATCGTTAAAAACAGAGAACCTTTTTTTTTAAAAAAAGGACACTTGTGGTAGTGTTTAAAAAGCACACACAGATGTTATTTCTGAAGCACATAACGAGAAAAAATGTTTGGAGAATTTGACACTCACAAGAGGGGTAAGTAGAAAGAACGAATAATCTCTTTAATAATCTGCGTGATAGAACAGTCCTTCGACGTGAGAAGAACTTCAAAGATAGGAAGCTGTGTAGAGCCATGTTCGCTACGTCCAGAAGATACAGGCCACTTCAACAACGGGGAACTAAGGACTTGCCATACAATTGAAAACTGTGTTTAGATGGATATTTTTTTATGCTGCACATATAAACTAAATTCTCGATGGACATCGATTACTTGTTTTCTTGTAAGAACGTTGGTCGGATTGATTAGTAACATAGTCAAACAAAACAAATACTTTCTTATCTGTCACTTTCATTCAATGTTACAAGTTACGCAGATTCGTCAATAAACGTGACAAGAAAAACGTTGGAAGGCCAAAAAATATATACGTATGATGATGAATGGGGCACTTAAAAACAATCAATAAAATATTTTTTTGAAATATATGGAAAGCAGAGCCAGATGTATAAGATTAAAAAAATCGTTCAGAAGTATACGGTCGGGAATCTTACTAGATTTTTTATTTATTTATCTCCTTACTTATCAAAACATGTACTTTCATTTCACTGACAAATGATTTGATATTTGTTAAAGTGTCTATGTATAACATGTTCTACTTTTGTAAGAAGCTGGAAATAATCGATGGTTCTTAACATATGATCGGTATTAAGCTATGAATGGGAAACATCTTCTGTCCAAATTTCATATATGAAGGATTTTATTAACTTTTGTTCAATATTTATTTCATTTTGTTTTCCATGTCCTTGCTGTTGAAGTAGATATATTTGTTTAAAGTGGATCCTGTGTCTAACTTTAAGAATATTATTAAGTTCTGACTAATGTTCGCTTCATTTTCCTTGTCTAAGTTGTGGTTACGCTGACTTGTACGGTTGTTTTTGTTTAGCGGTATATCTCCCTCTATGGGTCGTTTATTGCCGATAACTAGGTAACGTTTACACAACTTTATGGCTCAAACAATCTATTTTGAACGCATTTGTATGCCTTCAGCTGCTGATAAAACGAGTTGCTGGTCATTTTACTGGAAAAAATGTATTTTCGTAATTTTTCTATGAATAAGTATTGCTGATAATTTTAATATAAATATGTATTGATGGTAGTCTTACTATGAATAGATATTGTTCGTAATTTTAATTTAAAACAATATTTTTATACTTTCACTATTTGTTTGCCCATTACTGGGACCCTAACAGGTGCCGCTACCCAGGGTACGGGTTGTTCTGGGAACAACAATAATTATGTGGTTCTACGCTCCTCAAGATCTTCCATCTCCTGATCAGAGGCTCTGCTACCACATATTGCAGTATTTTTCATGTTGTCCTTGCGCTAACATTCTCAACAAAATACTTATTTTTTCTCGTCTTCCCAGTCGCTGTATTCTTTTCTGTAGACTTGCTCGTATCTTCTAAAATAAACAGAAAAGTTAATTCCATACTCTCAATTATATGTGAATTCAGCTATGGCATTTGCCATGTATCATAATTAAAGAATTTAGAGAATTTTTCGTTTCTTTTTTAATTATTTCAATTAGTTTTTTTCTGCTGTTCCAGTAACTGCTGTTGCTGATGCTATGGTTTATGCTGTAGTTTTTTATTTGGACTAATAATTCTTTCAAATTTAAGAATATCTGTTTGTTTTTTACATACAACAAAGTAAAAAGAATTAAACAAACGTGATTCTAACTTTTCGTCGGCTCTGTTATTATGTGCGCCACAGGAAAAAATATTTCTCCTACTCCTTATAAGTTTTAGTTTCTCATCGCTACTAATATAACTCGCTACGAACGGTTATAATATTATGTTTTGACTAACTCCAACGATACTCTATTAAGCACTCTATAAAAAGTGTACCAGAACTCTCTCAGAAATCTGGGTATCTACCAGCCTCCCCACTGAAGCTGAATGCGACACAAAACTATCTTATAGTAGGAGCTATAAGTCCGTATGCGCCTGTCTACTTTTCCGCAGACAAGACTTTACCCTTCAGCTATGTCTCGTCTGTGTTCTTCTCTGCCCAGAAGCAGACTCTGGGTATCTACCGGGCTCCTCACTGAGACTGGATGTTGCACAAGGCTATTTTATAGTGAGAACTCCGAGCCTTTAAGCCCGGACAAAATTTCCTGTAGACCCTGCACAAGGCAGGATCGGACACCTGCGTATTTCTCCTCAGACGAACCTTATGGGAAGCAGAAAGTCCGATGTAGTTGAGTGCGACGAAAGACTGTCGGGACTCTATCCCTGTACTCTATTTGAATCTTTTATTCAAGGCGCCTTGCTTAGTTCATTTTATTACCGTATTTGAAGGAAAAATTCCATAAACACAAAACATCACTTAACAAAGAAAGGTACAAAAACAAAACAACGATATCAAAATATATATGAAAGCAGAAAGAAAAGATCATGACTAAAAAAATTAAATAGGAAATAGTAAAAAGAGCACTACCACAGCAGCAATAGCAAAAACTGTATATTATGCCTAGAAGAGAAACTATTAATAACCAGTTTTAAAAACTAACATAAAATATTAAATAAAAGGAACAAGATGATGGGGAAAATGTAGACATGGGAGCAAATATATGCTTTGCTATACGAATAACAATAAATAATAACAAAAACTAAGCAAATAAAAACATAAATCTGCAGACACAATCACGATAAAAAATAGAAAATAATATAACAACAACCAATCGGAAAAAATCAGGCATAAATCCACAAATATAAATATTCACAAGACCACAAACAGGCAAACTTGACCCTCCCAAAAAAAACCTTTAAGTTTTCAAACACATAAAGACAGTAAAAAAAATCAGACAAGTAAAAGTGGTCAGGAACAAAGTAACTCAAAAAAGGAAGTTCATTACAAACAAAAAATAAATCATTAAAATTTCAAACTCCAGCTCAAAAAGTAAATAGAAAGAAGAAGAATTATCAACCAATCGCAAGTGGGAACGCTCCCAGAAAATATCAAATTACACCAGTCTCCTTATAAATAAGGAAGAAAACTGGGACTCAACAGTAAAAACAAATAAAAAATTAGCCCTGGTGAGTGAAGACATCATAATGGTGCCCTCAGGACAATTTGAAATCGGTATGAACCTGCTCAGTTAAAGTGAAAATTCTTTGCACTAAAACTATATATATATATTTAAAAAAGCCTGTTTCCCATCCTCAGTGTGGCTATACACATCCACTTGCATCTGACCGGGATCGAAACTCAACCGATTTGGTGTCAGTCGGAGTCAGTACCCCCTAAGCCATAAACGCATGGAATGAGAGAAGGGAAATTTTAACGTGTTGTATATAAGCATTGTATACACACACGTTAGTCACCGAAAGAACTCAATTCATTTCTGAAGAGTAATGGAGAGAGATAGATGAAAGAAGTAAGAGAGAATGTGAAAGAGATACAAGTATATTTGAACTGAGCAATGAAATAGCTTTGCGCAAAGTATGAGACATTGTTGTAGCTCTTTCTGCATTTGTATTGTTAGCTCTAATAGCATTCTGATCATAAAAATAACAATTCTTGTTCTTTTATCCTGAATAATGTTGCACTGTATTTTTCTTCGCGCGATTTAATTTTTTCGCCTACATTAATTGGCTGTTCATGAAAACCCTCAGAATCTAAATTTGTAACCATCAAGTTGATGTTGTGCATTTTCTTTCGGCTTCGCTTGTAGTTATTTAGAAAAACTTCACAAATGGTTAAAAGGTGCTTCACGTTATCACTCTTCTCACCTGTATTGTGTTCACCAGATTCTGCTGGATTCTCCACCGCTGGGATTACTGGCGTGACTGCGAAGCCGTGTATTTCGTTTATCAAGAAATGAGCAAAATTTCAGCCTGTTTGAAGTCTTAACATGTTACTGGATTTTGATATTTGTCCACCTGGATCATACACTTTGTTTTGAATATCTGAAGGTTTGAGGAAGATTTATGCCCTTTCAAAGTGGTAAATCTATGCAGTGTCAATCCTTGACTTCTTTGTGGCAGCCATTGGCTCGCTGCGATGACTTCAGAACTAAACCCTAACACTGACACGTGCAAAAGCGCTATTCAAGTCTATTATCTATAGTAATGGTCTTCCATCTTATACAGCGGCGTTTAGTCCTATTTTGATAGACGTTTGGAAAGAAGTGTCTAGTGGATCTCGTGGGAAAAGCAATATTAAACAAAATCGGTTTTTACTTACCTTACACGCCGCAAAAATGTAAAACGATGCGTATTATCAGTTTCTTTATTGTTCAAATTCGTCTTAAAATTTAAACATAAAAATGTTTAATCATTATATATATATATATATATATATATATATATATATATATATATATATATATATCCTTGTGTGCGCTTTCTTAATAAATGTGACATAAAAGATCTAGAAGCCGAAAGTAAAATTTCTTGCAATGCTCGCCTGTGGAATTTTCACCTAAACTCTTATCTTCTGTCTTTTTCATTCCGGTTCTTTTATGGTTCTCTCTCCTTAATAATGTTTTCTCATATTCTTTCACACTCAGTTATTACTTGAATCATAGTGACTTTATTGCCTTTCTTATGTGAAATGAGCTCTAAAAATGAAAGAAAAAGGAGATATATACTTACTACGAATTCCATTTGAATTTCTTGCATTTACTTACGCGCAAATGCCCTTGGGAAAGGTATTAATCCGTCTCTTCATTCCAGTTATGGGTTAAATAACAGGACAGATTGTGTTCAATAGCCTTCGGGGTCAACCAGTCTACCGCAGAATATAATGACAACCTACTTCGGGATAAACTTCTGCCCAGTCAGTCAGGTCAGTTTCGAGACATGATCAACCAAAGCGTGTCACGTATGGCACTTAACTGACAGGCTGATACTTACCACGAAAGAATGAGTTGAAATCTCTAAGATTATAATCAGGAAAGAAGGCTTAGTAAATGTGACACGCACAGGATATATTGAAAACAAGAGGGACAGATAGGTAGCTGAACAGAGATTAGTAGAAATAGAAAAAAAGGAGATTTACTAAGAATTACTATTTACAGGAAATTGTGGAGAGCCATGATCGCTCACGTCTTTATGACACTCGGCGCATAGAAGACAAAAAAAATTTTTATCAGAAAAAAGTTCACGGTAAATTTTCGTTTTAGGTCCCGAAGGCATTTACACCTTCAAATTATCCAAAATAGCATTATTTCTGTGCAAATGTATATGCTGAACTCTAATCAACAATTAGTTATTGAAGAAACCTACCTTTTTTCATCTGAAAGTCCATAAAAAATGAACTATATCTCGTACGTTTTCTCGTAACTCTCACGAAGTCATGTAATTAACTGCAGAATGACGTTCTGCATAGGCTACAAATTTCGGTCGATTTACTTCCTTTACTGAAACTTCCGGCTATTTACTTCCTGTAATGAAATAATACGCGTAGAAATACAATAGCGTATTACTTTCATTACAGGAAGTAAATAGCCGAAAGTTTCAGTAAAGGAAGAAAATCTACTGAAAATAGACCGAAATTTGTTGTCCTACGCAGAAAGTCATTCAGCAGTTAATTACATGACTGCATTAGAGTTACGAGAGACAAAATGTGGTTGGATTGTTTTATGGACGTTCAGAACAAAAAGGAAGGTTTCTTCAATAACTAATTGTTGATTTGAGTTCAGCATATACATTTGCACAGAAATAATGCTATTTCGGATAAATTTGAAGGGGGGAAAAGCCTTCGGGACCTAAAACGAAAATTTACCAAGTTCACTTCCTCAATCTCTTTAAAAAAGCATCGTGCATTTAAGCACGTGCAGGTATTATAGTTTTATGTGACGTTTCATAGATTCAGCTAATGTTTTATATCATAATTCAAATTTGCATATGCCTATGCAAAACAGTGTCAATGTTTGTGTGTCTGTGTGTGCACTTACACATATTAATATATTCTACGGGGTACTGAAATGTTTTCAACACGTCCAAGAAGTGATTTCCAAAAAAAAATTTTTTTTTAAATTGCTTACGGCCATATCACGTTGAATACACTGGTTCTCGCTCGATCACCTCAAGTTAAGCAACGTTGAGCCTGGTCAGTACTTAGATGGGTAACCGCTTGGAAATACCAGGCGCTGTAAGCGTTCAGTGACGGATGTGCGTTGTGGTGCAGTGGATATCGGCTCGGAAAGATAAATCGGTGAGCCGAGTTCGAATTCCAGTTGAATACCCTGCATTCACTTAAGCACTGGTACACTTGGGAAAAGCATTAATCCGTCCCTTCCCTCCAGTCATGGGTTAAATAACATGGTAGGACTTGGGGATCCTGCATTTAAAAAAACAAATCCCAATGAATCTTGATACTGGAAAAGCAAAAAGTATTACTAGACAAAAAACTAATATAAAAAACAATAAATTGTTGAAAGAAAAAGGTATTACCAGCAATAAATTTATAAAATTTAGTTGGCAATAAATGACCCACCGAGGTTGATATGCCATAAAAAAAACCAACCAAACAAATTAAACGTCTGTCTATCTCGTCAAATTTGGACTTGACGATTTTAGAACATTTTATCGTCATTGTAAACCGCTTTCTAAGATCAAAAATTAAAATGGCTTTCAGCAAGTACAGTCTGTAGTTCTTGGTGAAGACGATAATTCGTCGAAATGTGTGGACTGTTGCTATATTTCACAAACAAAAAATGTACCAAATACCATAAGCAGCATCATTTGTGAACTAAAATTAAAATGAATGTTACTTATAACACGATGATAAAATAGTGACATAATTATGAAGTTGACATTCCACACAGCCTCAAACAAGAAGCTTGGAAAGAAACAATCACTAATACTGGAAAGGGCAATAATAGCAATTAGACTTAAGAAACCTGGTTTTCTGGTCAATAGTTTAATTGAAATATTATATAAATTTAAAACGAAAGTGGCACTATTTGCTGAGTCAATAAATTCAGAATTTTTCTATATAAGGAAACAGCTAACATTTGCATTCTTCTTCTTCTTCTTCTATGTGCCCTGTCCCTTCAGGACGTAGGCGATCATGGATCTCCACGTCTCCCTATCCCTTGTGGCTCTTAGTATGTTTGCTCCTGTTGCTCCTGACAACCCCCGTTCCGTCATCCACCTGATCAGACCCTGCAAATATGTTATCCGCTGCCTTCCTCTGTCTCTCCTTCCTTCTATCTGTCCAGTCATTATCAGGTTCTCCAGGCTCTCCTTTATCATTGCATGTCCCAGGAACTTCAGTTGTCTCTTTCTGATGCTCAGCATCAATTTCCTTTTTGTTGCCATTCTTTCTAACACCTCGTCGTTGCTTGAATGCTCAGTCCACGATGTGAGAGAAAGAGAGAAAAAGAGAGAAAATTGTAGGCGTGTGCGTAAATTTATTTTCTTAGGTATTTGTGTCTACATTGGCTACTGAAAGCTTTAAAAGTGATGTCTTTTGGTCAAAAGATTTTCGAAGTGTTTCAGGCCAAGAAATTAGCAAAAAGTTGACGAATTTAAATTAAAATATTAAAGTTGGAATTATCTTTGCTAAAGAATTTCTTCTATTTTGACAAAACCTTTTTATGAATTATAGATATTTCCCTCTTTTTATGAATAAAGATGTATTCTGTTACATTTGATTATGAAATTCATTCACTTTGGAAGTCAAAATATACTCTCATTGTTCAATAGCTGAATTAAGATTCCTAAACTTTATTTTTAGCTGAAATTATTTACTGCTCCCAGTCTTGGAGGAATTTTGTCCTCTGTAGACTTATAGAGTTCATATAATGTATATATCATAAGCAATACCTGATTCGTGCAAGGTAGGTTAAAGGCTTCCGGCAAGAAGGGTATTTCTTTTAATTCTTTTCTGAATCAATGCTTTTTCCGTCGATAAAAGCTTGTGTGATACACGCAAAAAAGCGCAGAGTAACATGATAACTGAAAATACTGCTGGAATACATCGAACTTTCTTTAAAAATTCATATATATATATATATATATATATATATATATATAAAGCCATGCATACATTTCTTCCACTTGAACCTATTGACATCGCGTGGCTTTGCGGTTTTAGAACCAAATACGTTTTCAAGGTTAGGCTCACATCCAATCACTACAAATTCAATGGCAGAGATAACAACCAACTGTTAAAGAGTTAGGGAATTTTATAATATTCAGAATTACGAAGTTAATCCGACAGTCATTTTCAGATTTTGTACACAAATAATTACATAATGAAAGACATAGATAGATAGATAGATAGATAGATAGATAGATAGATAGATAGATAGATAGATAGATAGATAGATAAGGTGTTATTTGAAGTGAATAACCGCATTTTCAATAGCGGCCTGCGCACTCTAAAAATCTTAATGTAAAGATGTCATCTCCTCCCCAAGAAGGTTCGAACCTGCGTCTTCCTTTGTAAGAAGCCCTTAACTTCTCGTTCCCTTTAATGTGTTGTTCTCTTTTAGCATCCGAGCAGTCTAATGCCTGCTTGATTCTTTCATAATTAAAGTTTTACCGATGGATGTAAAAGACACTGTTTAAAAATAAAAATATCGTAATGTTGTTATTACAATGGTTTACAAAAGCATAATATCACTACACAAAAATGTTCATGTTTCAGAACAAAACTGTTCCACTACAAATGATATGTTAAAATAAATGGTGAAAACGATTTAGTTTTTAAATTATCTTTTAAAAAATAAATATTTTTGTAAAAGTAAATAAAAAATAAATAAAAATAAATAAGTAACTATTTGTAAATAAAGAAATAATATTTATAAATAAATAAAAAATAAATAAATAAAAATAAATGAATATTTTTGAAAACATCTTTTAAAAATAAATAAACGATTCATTTTTGAAATTATCTTTTCAAAAATAAATAATTCAAAAGCAAAATATATTTTTAAAAATAAATCATTTATTTTAACATATCACCTGAAGATGAACAGTTATATTCTGAACCATAATAATTTTGGTGTAGTGATATTATGCATTTATAAACCATTGTAATAACAAAATTACACTATATATATATAGTGAGAGAAAGAGAGATTTTCTGTATTGATAGGGGAAGGGCTCACTATCGGAGATCGATCGTTTAGAGATGCATACTGTGTGAATATATGAATCATCACGACATGCTGTCTGTCAACACCATACCTTAAAGTGATTTTCTGAGAAAACGGACACTACTACCCAGGATCATTAACAAAAAAGACATCATTTTGCAGAGATCACAAGTTCCTAATCCTAAGAAACTGCAATCTTAAGAAACAGATAAAACTAGAAAGAAGATAAAATATTTCAAAGGAATGTTATTCAAAATCAACAGTAAAAAATAAAATAAAATTGACACTCTCCGTACATATCGCATTAAACTAGGTACATCCTCTCATTCTCTAAAAAGAATAAAAACAAAACAGCATAGTATGAAGAAAAAACGCCCCCAACTTAATAAAAGTCAAGTTTTTCATCAAAATGCTTACGTTATTATTCAGAGGAAAGATGGATGAATGTATTTTTTAATTATTTAAAAAGAAGTTATTGCTTTCTAACACGTTCGAAATTTAGGTTAAAAAAATATTGTTTTGTTTTTCGTCAGCTAGTAATCAAATCGTTGCCAGAATTTACAATGGACAATTTACTATTATGTAACTCAATAAGTTGAAAATTATTGTAAAATCAAATAATTGTTAAATTTTAATGAAACTTTCAAGGCTTATTCACAAATGAATTATATTATTTCTGAAATTATTGTTTTTATGAAATTTTAATGTAAAAACTGTTATCCCCTCCCTACGTAAATTCATGAATTTGCAAGAAATAAAATTTTGTAGCGAAAATTTGTTTATTAGTCAAACGCAGAACACATTGTCAAATGTAAATAATCTATTATTTATTTACACAGCTTTTATTCAAAAGGCTGCTCTGAACAGTAAAATAAAAAATGCAATAAAACAATGACATTGTTTAATTAGATAATCTTTTAATTGCTTTTATAAATAATATATATTAGGGAGATTATGGTTTAAAGAGAAATAGCATTCGATGAATAATTAATTTTTACAAGAATTTTAAAAATGTTTTCCTTTTTTAACTATGATAATTTATAAAGTTTCGAAAATATTTTTAGAATTCTTCAAAGCCTTGTCGTTGTTAAGTTATGAAGTTATTAAGTGAAGATTATGTTGATTAATCGGAAATTGAAAAGTTTATTACAAATCATCTTGCCATTAGATTTTTTAAACAATTTATATATATATATTATGTGTATTAGAAGATTTTATTTTTTTGTATTAAATATGATATTTTCTCTGTCACATTAAAATATCATGTGTTTCTTTCACTTACAAGTAAAACTTGGAACAAATATGTCAATTCTGTTCAACAATACTTAGTTTAACTCGACACCTGGCTTTATCACAGCAAAGATTAGAAAGATCAACGCTCCATAATTAAGAAATAATTTTATTCCAAATTTCATGTTATAAACAAGTAATGCTTATGTAAATCAGATTAATTTAATTTTAAATTTGCTAATATCCCAAAGATAACATGCCCCATATCTACATTTTATTTTTGCAAGATTTTTAAAATCTATAATTAACATTTGTTTGCAAATGTGTCGATCGTTCAAGAATGTCCGTAATGTAGAAAATCTTTTAAAAATTAAAATATTTAAGATTCCGGACAATATGGATTCTGCTGGAGATACAGCAGGGTATTTTCCTTACTTGAAATAGTAAATTTAATCAGTTAGCTTTCAATTAAAGCTAAAATTAAAGCTTCAAGGCAACATTTTTATTTATCAAAGTTCATTTTAAAACCTAGATATCGCGAATTATCGTGAAAAAGTGGAGGTACCTACATTAAACCTATATGAATGTATGCACTACAATGCAATGTAAAATTTGGCAAAAAAAGTAACTTCGTAAAAACACACATTATCAAAAGGATAGTAATTATCTTGTCACCGCTATCTTTTAAAGTAAATTCATACATTCCCTGAGTTCGTGAGAATTTCAACATCTCACCGCTCATAAACTATTCTCAGACAGAGATTATGGCTTCCGCTTTGCCAGATCTACTGCCGATATGCTAACGACTATCACCAAGTACATATGCCAGTCCATCGATAAGACCAGCGAAGCTTGCGCTTTGCCCTGGATACCTTTAATGTATTTGATAGGGTCTGTCACGCTGGACATTCTGCGCAAGCTACAGTGTTATGGTATCATTGGACGATTGCTTGGTTTACTCCAGTCTTTAATATCAAACCGCGTAATGAAGGGCCTCTTGAACGGACATGCCTCTACTTCCTATCATACGAACGGGAGTGTCCCCAAGGGATCTATCCTTGGCCCGAGGCTCTTTGTGATCTTCATAAATGATCTCCTTGACGTGATCAAATTCCGAGTAGGCATCTAAGCTGATGACCCCACCATTTACTCCCGCCTCAGTAAGAAATCTGGTGAGGCGGATAAAGATAACCTCATTGCTGATTTTTTGAAAAACCTCCATTCTGTGATAGACTAAGGTACGAAATTGTTTGTAAATTTTAATGCTTCTAAAACGAAGCTGCTGTTTGTCAACCAACACAGGCAGTCCCTCTTAATTCCTATCAGCATGGACCAAACGAGTCTCCCAGAAAGCAATACAGTGCGCCTCCTCGGCCTCACTCTCTCTTTCGACCTCAAGTAGAACCATTTCATTGAATCAATAGCTAAATTCACTTCTAAAAAGTTTGCGTCACTCTGTCGGACCAGGAAGTTTTTCCGCCTGAATCCGTCTTGCACATATACAAATCAACCATCCGCCCGTGCATTGAATACTGTCATCATATCTGATCAGGCGGCTCTGTAATTCGTCTCAGGGTTCTCAACAGGCTCCAACGAAGAATCTCTAATGTGATCAGTCGCGACTTGGCAGTTCGACACCAGCCACTTTCTCACCGACGTGATGTAGCTTCCCTCTGTTTGTTCTACAAATATTTTTATGGCTTCTGCTCCGACGAGCTTAGCTCCCTGGTGCTCCCTCTACAAGAATTTGCTCGAGCAACCAGACTGGCAACAAGGTCCCACCCTTTTACAGTTAAATCAACCAAATGCAGCCGCCACTTCTCACTCCATCAACTTCTTTTCTTGCACTGTGGAACTCGCTTTCGTATACTTGCTTCCCTGATGGCTACAATCTCCAAGAATTTGAATGTAATGTCAATCGCCATCTCTTATCCACTTGACTCCAGCCCTTTTCTAGTCATTCTTCTCTTGCCCTTTCTCTGACACTCCCTGTAACCGGTTCGTCTTTCTCTTCGCCCTTCTCCTGTTTAAACTTTCATTTTTGGCTCATATGGCCGCCTGGGTATCAGTGGCGGTACTACCTTGCTTGGGGTGAAACAATTTAAAAAAATAAAACAAGAATATTAAATACTATTTATTTAGTAGATTGTTTTTTACAATAATATTTTTATATTTATTACATTTAAAAAACTAATATAAATGTATTAATACAATGCAATATTTATCATTAAACAATTTATAAAGAAATAAATAGAAAAATGTAATCATAAATTCATAAACATTTACTCAATAATTAAAATAGACTCTTAGAAAATCCTTATTATTTTAAAGGATTCGAATGAATTGATAAGTAGCTAATGTTTTGCTAACCATTCCTATAAGCAATATAATCAATCAGTTAAGTGCCATACGTGATACACGCTTGGGCGATCATGTCTCGAAAGAGTCATGACTGACAGGGCAGAAGATTATCCCGCAGTAGTTTGCCATTACTTTCTGCGGTAGACTGGTTGCCAAGCAAGGCTATAGAACCCAATCTGTTCTGTTATTTGACCCATAGCTGGAGGGAAGAGGCGGATTAATACCTTTCCCAAGGGTATTTGCGCGTATATGATTGCAACGAATTCAACTGGAATTCTAACTCAGTTCTCCGATTTGTCGTTTCGAGTCGATATCCACTGGACTATAATACACATCCTCAAACAATATAATAAATGGTGTATAGTGGGTTAACCGTTATACTGAAGTGTATTGGTGTGTTTAAACAGATTAACTGAATTTGGCCTTGTTAGTAGATAGCCCACTATAAGGTGAGTCAGTCAATCAGTTAAGTGCCATACGTGATACACGCTTGGGCGATCATGTCTCGAAAGGGACATGACTGACTGGTCAGAAGATTATCCCGCAGTAGGTTGCTATTACTTTCTGCGGTAGAATTGTTGCTAGCCAAGGCTATAGAACCCAATCTGTCCTGTTATTTCACCCATAACTGGAAAGAATAGACGGATTAATACCTTTCCCAAGGGTATTTGTGCGTAAGTGAAGGCAATGAATGCGGCTGGAATTCGAACTCGGCTCTCCGGTTTCTCGTTCCGAGCCGATATCTAATGCACCACACCGTACATCCTAAGGTGAGTATAAAACAAGAAAATCAAATTGTGTATAAAAGAACACACACACACACACACACACACACACACACACACACATATATATATATATATATAAATGAAACGTATGTACATATAAAAATAAAGACTTAATTCATATATATATATATATATATATATATATATATATATATATATAAATCAATTAAGTTTTTATCTTTGTTTTTGTTTTTTACAAATAAAGTAATGTCTTTCGTTTGCTACAAAGGTCGTTAAAATTTTCATAGCAGTAATTGCCGAAAAGAGTTTGTGAGTATGTAAGTGTGAGCGTTCGTTTGTTAGGGGTGTCTTTGAAGTCTCCGCTCAGTCGTTAAATTGTTAAGTGGCTCAGTGAACCGTGAAGAAGATGAGAGAGAAAGGAAAGGTGAACATAATGCGATCGCTTGACGCTTGTCAAGGAACGCGTTAATTAGGCTCGAATTTTCTCAACTGGGTATGCTTCCTGTGTCGGCCTTTTATTTCGTATTCGGGGTCCGAACAAATCATTTAGGAATTGACACCCGGATTTAATTATAGTCTTCTACCCTCTTTCGAGACATGATCGCCCAAGCGTGTATCACGTATGGCACTTTAACTGACTGACTACCCATTGAACGATAAACAAAATTCAGGTCGGCTCGCGATAAGGATCCGTAAAAGGAATTTGATATTTATTTATTTTTGGTTTTTCCACCGGAACATCTGCGTGAGGCCAGATGCGCAAAGACCAGTTTTGGTCATTTGCTATCTGGATCTCTGAGGGTAAACATCCGGTCCTTGGTGTCACCACAAGTGCAAATAAACAATCTAGTGTGTAACATTTCTTGTTAATTCCCAAGAACGAATTTCATCATACGTTTAGCTTTTACTTTCATCATATATTTAGATTTCATTACAATTCTAACCATCTAAAAAATACACGCGGAATGAAGTTCGTTAAATAATAAAAATAGAAAGGAAAAAGCCGGGTGCAAACGTTCAAATTTCCTCCCGATATTCTCTACCTTTGCTCCTTAATTCGTCCTTGTGTCAGACATAACCGAACTCCCTACAGCTTACAAGTTTTATGCTGAATTATCATCATCAGAATTATCAGAAAGTTTTCATCATCAGAAGATTGGTTGTCAGTGAGAATGTGTGGATTAGTGTAGAAGAATGGAATAATAAAATATATTTTTTGTATGTGAGAATAATAATTTATTAATGGGAAAGAATAACATAACTTCGTAGAAATTAACGTTCACTGAGAAAGTTAAGTTATCAAGATTTCGTACAAAATGTTCTAGTAGTAATTGCTGAGAGAAAGAGAAACAAGACAATGTCCGAGTCGCTTGAAGTTGAAAGTTACATTTTAGTGTTGTCTTTCTCGCTGCTTCCATCTGACTGACTCGACTGAAGTTGATGAAGTCCTTTTATAGTAATCTAAATTTTTCTCACATACTAGCGAAATCCTTTTTGATCTATCAAGTCGCTCCCATTTATCAAAAATCATTTTAACATCTACTTGCGAAATCTGGTTTTGCCTTTTTCGTTAAGCAGATGGTCAATTCTTTTTCTATTTGGGAAAATCAGGATTTCACACATCGTTATGAATTTTTGTAAAAGTGAAGAAGAGGGTTGATTTTAATTAATTTATTATCCTCTAGACTTCATATTTTTCTTGAATGGTGTTACTTTTAAAAGTATATAATTTGAATATATTGGATATGATTTTAGTGAAACAATGTACTAATATTAGACGTGATGAAATTATTATAATGAATATTATTAATGTTAACAATTTTAATCTGCATAATAAGTACAGAATACCAGGAGGATAATAGCATTTTAAATAATGATAATAAATATGAGAAAATTATTCTAAGGCCTAAGCTAATAGAAGATTTTTTAAGCGTCGCTTCGATGTGGCACGCGGCCGAAAGTACGGGTTACCCAGTAAGGAACGATCTCACTGCTCAGTTGTAATAGGTTCTAGTGAGACAAATTTGCTAACCGTTACATCAGGCAGGTCGAGGTGCCCAAGTCTAAGGTAATAGGAATTGCCAGGTAGCTTATTTCGCCAGACTATAGCGAATTTTACCGAGAAAAGTAATGGCAACCTACTGCGGGATAATCTTCTGCCCAGTCAATCTAGAGACATGATCGCCCAAGAGTGTATCACGTATGGCCCTTAACTGACTGACTGATCGCTAATTTTAAAATTACATATGGCATATAAGACGCTGGGGAATTTAAAGATATTCTTAGTAAAAAAAATATGTCTTATTTGCAAAAACCGTGAAAGTATTTGTAGAAGAGACACAGGGAAGCCACATTGCGCCGGTGAGAAAGTGACTGCATCTTGACTGCCAGGTCAGGATCAATCATATTACAGATTCTCCGTTGGATTTTGTCAAGGACGCCTAGGTGGATAGCAGGAGAACCCGACCAGATATAGCAACATTATTCAATGCGAAGGCGGATGGTAGATTTATATATGTGTAGGATTGTTTCAGACGGGAAAAAACTTCCTGACCCTACACAGAGCAGCGGATTTAGCTATGGATTCGATATATTCATTCCATTGGTGGTTTGTTGTGAGAGTTAACCCGAGTAGTCACAGTGCTTTGCTCCTACGGAGACTAGCCTGATGCTAATGGGGTGGGGTAGGAGCGATTGCTTGTTATGGTTACCAGGTCTACGGCTGATATGCTAACGACCATCACCGAGTACATATACCAGGCACTCGACAGGAATGGCGAAGCCCGAACCATTGCATTGGATATATCTAAGGCGTTCGACAGAGTTTGGCATGCTGGCCTTCTATGTAAACTGCGGAGCTATGGTATAACTGGACATTTGTTTCAACTAATCCAGTCATTCCTCTCTAACCGCACAATGAAGGTGGTATTAAACGGACATGCCTCCCAGAACTACCATACAAACGCAGGTGTCCTCCAAGGCTCCATCTTAGGTCCTACACTCTTTCTGATATACATTAATGATCTCCCTGATTCCATAAGATCCCAAGTAGGTTTGTACGCCGATAATACCACAGTTTACTCTCGCCTCGACAAAAATCTGGTGTAAGCGTCAAAGATAACCTCGCAGCCGAGATTGAAAAAGACCTCCAATCCATATTGGACTGGGGTAAGAAATGGCTAGTAAATTTTAATGCTTCTAAAACGAAGCTACTCTCAATTAACCATCATCGACAATCTCACCTACCTCCCATTAGCATGGACCAGGCTTGCATCCCAGACAGTAAAACACTACGGCTCCTTGGTCTCACACTTTCATCGGACCTCAAACGGAATGACTATATCGAATCCATTGCTAAATCCACTGCTATGAAAGTCGGTTCTCTGTGTAGGGCCCGGAAGTTTTTTCCGTCTAAATCTATCCTGCACATTTATAAATCTACCATCCGCCCGTGCATTGAATACTGCTGCCATATCTGGTCGGGTGCCCCTGCTGTTCTCCCTGGGCTTCTCGATAAGGTTCAGAGGAGGGTCTGTAATGTGATAGATACCGACTTGGCAGACCGCCTGCAGTCTCTCTCCCACCGGCGCAAAGTGGCTTCCCTGTGTCTCTTCTATAAATACTTTCACGGCTTCTGCTCCGATGAACTTAGATCACTAGTGCCCCCTAAATATGAATTTGAACGAGATACTAGATTAGCAACTAGATCCCACCCTTTTACAGTGAAACCGATAAAATGCAGCCGTAACTTCTACTCCAACAGTTTCTTTCCTCGCACTTCCCGACTGTGGAATTCTCTTCCAAACGATTGCTTCCCCGACGGCTACAATCTCCAGGAGTTTAAATGTAACGGCAATAGACACCTCCTAACACACTAACCTGCTCCCATTCTATCAAACACTCTTCCCATCTGCCCAACCCTCATCCTCGCTATCCTTACTCATCTGTCACCTTCCTCCTGACATTCCCTATGTCTAACCACTCCTGTTCTTTACCTTCCCCTGTGTAGCCCCATGCGCAATAGTGGCAGTGGAATGCCTTGCTTGGGGTGAGATGATAAAAAAAAGCAGCTTCGTTTTGGACGCGTTACGTTCACTCACTTTCTTGGGAAAGGTATGAATCCATCACCGCTCTCGCCCAGCTACATCTAAAAAATATGATGGACTGTATTCTGTAACTTTGGATGGCAACCCGTCTAGAAGAAGGAAAACTCTGAATTCAAAACTCTATGTGACATTTACTATGCAGCTAAGGAAAATGATCGTTCGTACTGACTCTATAAACTCGACTACGGTCGTACTCTCCCAGGTAATGCATAGTATGTTTGCTATTATATATTATATTTACAGTCTTGGCAACAAGAGGATGTGCGTTGTGGTACACTGGATATCGGCTCGGAACGGGGAGTCGAGTTCGAATTCCAATTGAATCCATTGTATTCACTTACGCGCAAATAACCTTGGGAAATGTATTAAATGTACATACAGTTTGTCACCGAAATAAAATGGCAGTTTCCATTTTTTTTATTCTTAATGTAAATTGAGTTCAGTATAATCAACACAGCAGAAAAAATAAGCATTCACTTCGTTTTATTTTGTAGTTTGTTTTCTTCTGTCGGCATTATTTCTCCGGAACTTTTTTTCAGTCTTATTCTCTTCCTCCATGTCTTTCATCCACTCCTCATACAGTACTGTGCATAAGTATTTGTACAAGAACTATTTTACCTTTTATGAGGCATCAAGAGAAAGTTTAAAATAATCCCTGTCCAAACACTTTTGCACACCCCCGGTAGTGTGCAAAAGTATTAGGACAGGGGTGATTTTCCTAAAAACCTCACTGAAATTCAAATACAAGTTGAAAAGCAAAGTAAACTGCTAATAAATATTGATTATTTAGAACTAGGTGTAAATGAAATGTATTACAAAGAAGTTATATTTAATTTTTCCTGTTTTCTATTAAACAAGTTATTTTGAAACAACTCATTATTCTATTATTCTTAAATATGACTGACTTTTTTCTTATTTGGGAACAAATCTAATCTGCTTGGCAGGAGATACCATTGGGTACATTGAAGAAACCTGTGATGTCAATGCCTTAGAGAATAAAGGATGTGATCAAAGCAAAAGGCTATTATACTAAATATTAAATTTATTTTGTAACAAGTACTTTTCTTGTTAAAGCATTTGTTGAGTAAATCAGATAAAATTACTTTAATTAAATTATTTTCTGTCAACATGCCGCATAAAAAATAAAATAGTTCTTGTCCTAATACTTTTGCACAGTACTGACAGTTAAGTGCCATACGTGATACACGCTTGGGCGATCATGTCTCGAAAGAGACATGACTGACTGGGCAGAAAATTATCTCGCAGTAGGTTGCCATTGCTTTCTGCAGTAGACTGACTTGCCGGCCAAGGCTAAAGAATCCAATCTGTCCTATTATTTAACTCATAACTAGAGGGAAGAGAGGGATTAATACCTTTTCCAATGGTATTTGCTATTAAGTGAATGCACGGAATTCAACTAGAATTCTAACTCGGCTTTTCGATTTCTCGTTCCAAGCCGATATCCACTGCACCACAACGCACATCCAGGAAATATACAGTACTGTATATTTCCCAATAATCATTCATTTTATCGTTGCTTCAACATTCTCTGGTTTGAGGACCGATAACTGTGTTAACATTTGCTTCAGTTCTTCGGTATAATTAGAAGGTTATATTTAACCATTTCACCCCATGCAAAGCAAAAAGGCACTAAGACATAAGAGGTTACAGGGTGTACATGAATTAGGAAAATAAACATTAATAATGTGCAGGAAGGCATAAGAGTAATCAGAGGACAGTAGATAACGATTGGCATTGCATTTAATTTTTTTGCATATTAATGTGGCTGAAATTCATGGAGCTGGAAGTGATTTCCACAAGCGTGAAGTGCGAGAAAATAAACTGTTAGCATAGAATGTACGGCTATATCTAGCACTCCCGTCAAAATTGATGAGATCTTGGCGCCATTTTAGTCCTGCTCTTAAATGTAAAATGTCTAGGTAACATAGTGGAAAGCTCATCCGAACTATTTATAGAAAGACAGAGATGGCCAACCTTACGCCGGTGAGAAATTGACTGAAGCAGAGCCGCCAGAAGAGGACAAATAATATTGCTGATTATTCTTTGGAAACTACCGCACCATGTGATGCTTTCTTTCGTTTTGTTTGAACTTTGTTTAACGGCATATCAAACTCTGTGGATTATTTCATGCCAAAAAGGTGGTTTTCAGGTACTTTTTTAATCTTCAGTTATAGTGAGAAGGTTCATTTAGTCAGATTTTAATGAAAACAAAATTTGTTATTTTTTATTTTAGAAAACGTAAGCTCTTCTAGTTTTGTATTCAAACATGTATTACTGTAATATTTTTTTCCATAAAAAATGTGTATTTTTCTATAAGTTTATTTTTATACTTTCATGTTGTTTTGACCCAAGTTTGAGGGTTAACTATTTGCCCATATCTGGGACTCTAACAGGTTCTACCACTCCGCGTCAGGGTGGACCAGAGAACAACAGCAATTAAGAGGTGGTTCCATGCTCCTCACAATCACGCAATCAGAGTCCTTACTGCCGGATGCAGATACCGTCATACTCAGGATCGACCATGTGTTGCAGCAATATTCTAGGCTTGGATATGCTTTTAAAACTAACTTTTAGCACATTTCCCAAATTTTCAGATTTCGCCTCATTAGCCCGGGGTTTTCTTGTCTTTAAAATTCACTGGTTCAATATGATAATTTGAATCATTCAGTTAGTTTCATATGAGATAAAAATTAGCCTGACGATCGTCAAAAACGAAACATCGTTGAACTTCATAGGACTAACATACCTCCGTTCACCGAATATTGTTGTCACCTGGCCTGGTCTTTTTGCTATCTATCTAAATTATTTTCACAAAATCCAAAGAAATATTTGCTATGCTATCGGCCTTGACTTTGAATCTTGGCTTCAAACACATTCTACACAGTTTTAACATAGCTTCTTTTTACCTTATCTATAAATACCATCATGACGATTGTGATAATGAACTTTCCTCTTTAGTGACTCGACTTCAAGAATTTAAGCGTTGTACTATATTCCAGAAGCTGAGTAGAGTATTAAGAGACAGGAAAATATAACTATAAACAAAAAGGAGAGTACTGAATTGCTATGTGATGTTATTTTTTTGATTTGGCAGTGAATACTGGACAATATCATCGAAGATTAAGGAAAAACTTGAAGCAACTGATATGGGGTTTAACAGAAGGATGTTGCGTATATCATGGATCGAGAGTGTGTGCAATGATGAGGTTTTATAAAGGATGGAAACGAAAAGGAAATTAATACTGAGCATTAAGAAGAGGCAGTTAAAGTTCCTTGGATATGCAATGAGGAAGGAAGGGTAGGAGGATCTGATACTAACAGGCCAGATAGAGGGATGAGAGACACGGGAAAACAGCGTGTAACGTACTTGACCGGCATGAGTGGGTGGATGACAGATCGGGGGTTGCGTGGCGTAACAAAAGAAACCGAGTTAAGAGGCACCAGAGATAGGAAGACGTTGAAGGCCATGATCGCCTACGTCCTGAAAGAACGCACACAGAAGAAGAAAGACCAGACTGGATGTGCGTTATGGTGCAATAGATTTTTTTTTTAATCATATCACCCCAAGCAAGGCGAAAACGCCACCGATGCGCAGGGGGCTACGTAAGAGTGAAAAGATTGGAAAAGAGAAAAACCGGAAACCACATCCTAAACAGGAAACAAGGGATGAGCCTCTTCACCTGTTCAATAGACATGGTTGGAGTGTGAACCAGGCGATAGTTATCGGCTCGGAACAAGAAATCGAAGAGCCGAGTTCGAATTCTAATTGGGTTCATTGCATTCACTAACGCGCAGATACTCTTAGGTAAGGTATTAATCCGTCTCTTCTCTCTCCAGCTATGGGATAAATAGCTAGAGGTTTGGTTCTATAGTTTTGGCTGGTAAACAGTCTACCGCAGTAAGTAATGGCAACCTACTGTAGGAATATCCTCTCTTTCGTGACATATCGCCAAAGCGTGTATCCCGTATAGCACTTTAGATCTCATCATTTTAATGTTGAAATTGCTAGATTAAACAGTAAGTTCTAATCTAATAATGCCTTCTCACGAACTTCTTGCCCGTGGAACGCTTTTCTACGTTCTAGTTTTACTGTCAAAAATGATTTTCAAAAATTTCAGTGCAATGTCAGTTGACATATTTTATCTTTTTAAAAGCTATTCTTTTATTTTACTTTCTCCCCAATAAATTTATTTCAGTTTCTTTTTACTCTCAGTAACTAGTTGCAGCGTAGTGTGAAATGTTTAGAAATGCTTGTATAAACATTAATTCTAGCGTCAAAGTTTTTGATATCAATATGCATTTAACCCGGTGAGAAAATCCGATATTTGTGTACCGTCTCCCTTTAGATCCTAGGCGATTATGTTTCTCCATATGTTTCGATCAATTACAGCTCGAAGCAATAATGGTCCTGATAATAACCCCCCGCTTTTATTGTAACATCCACCTACGAAATTTTGGACGTCCCTTTAATTTATGTCCTATTTACATATTAAAATCAAGATAGTATTTTCTCAGAAATATTGCCACGATCCCTTTGAGACCTTACAATAGTTATACAGATAAACATACAATTTGTTTTAAAGCCATCCATGAATTTTAACGTTGGCACAAAGACGTGGTAAAGTCATTTGAGTCACCATATTTTCTTTGTTTCTGTTGTGGATTCCTGTTTAGAAACGACACAAAATAATAATAACAAAAACAGATATGTAGAGATGAAATGTAAGTTATATTGAACAAAATATATACAACCAGGAACACGGGTTAGTAAATACAGGATTACTAGGAATACTGTTAGTAGGAATCAATATGTACAATCTTGTAAAGAAGAAGTCCGGTTAATGAGTCTATATTCTTAACTGACCAACTAAGCGGCGGTCCAACTACTCCACTCCTGCTACACACTCTCTCTAACATTCTCTCGCTCTCTTTAGGCAGGATTATATGTACATCTTAGACGAGTCCATTTATTGTGCAAAAAGGGTGATCCCCAACAGTTTCCAATACAAAGTTGTCAGTATTTATTTAGTTGTGATTAGATTTGGTTTTCATAATCAAATTGTAATAAAAAGGTTATAGCTGCATCTACTGTTAGGAATGTGGGGTCATTGAGTCGGGCCAGAATGCTTTTCTCGTCTCTGTCCATTTTGCACATTTATAAATCTACCATTCGTTTGTGCATTGAATATTGTTGCCATATTTGGTCGGGTTCTCCTTCTATTCATATCTAGGTTCTAGACAATATCCAAAGAAAGATCTGCAATGTATTCTATCATGACCTGGCATATCGACTTCACTCACTTTCTCATTGACGTGATGTCACTTCGATCTGTCTTTTCTACAAAGATTTTCATGGAAATTGCTCTGACCAGCTGTTTTCTCTGGTACCCCACCACAAGAATTTGCGCGAGCTACTAGATTGGTATATAGGTCCCAACCTTTAACAGTTGAGATAGTTAAATTTAACCTCCTCTTATAATCTAACAGTTTCTTTGTTCGCCTTTCCCGCCAGTGGAACTCCCTTCCAGTTACTTGCGTTCCAGATAGCTACAACCTACAATCTTCAAAAGTTTAAATGAAACGTCACTTACCATCTTATATCTTCTTGAATTCTATCCATGTTTAATTCTGTTTAATATATTCTCATTCTTTCATTCTCTCTCTCATTCTCACTCTCTTTCTCATTCTCACTCTCTCATTTCTCTCTCTCTCATTCTCATTCTCTCTCATTCTAATTCTCATTCTCGCTCTCTTATTTTCATTCTCTCTCTCATTCTCATTCTCTCTCATTCTCATTCTCTCTCTCATTTTCATTCTCCCTCTCTCATTTTTATTCTCTCTCTCTCATTTTCATTCTCTCTCTCATTCTCTCTCTCTCTCTCTCTCTCTAATTATAAAAAAGATGCACAATGTTTGCAGTCATGGATTTATAGAACAAAATAAAGTTGTTGATTTTAGCGTGTCATTTATCATAGTGATGTGGTATGCTAATAATTTGTTGAACAGTACATGACCAAATAATAATAATAATAATAATACATTTAAAAAATCTGTGAAAAAGGCAAGAGAAATTGTGGTTATCTGGACTTCATTTGATAAATAAAATTATAATATTCGATAAGTCAAGAAACGGTCAAATTACATATCTGTTTATTCGACTCAAGAATGTAGCATTCAAACACTCATCAGATATTTGATAAATCACTAATAATTTTATAGTAAACATTTATCAGGCATTTATACCTGGATGACTGTTTTAATACGAAATTCTTGAGTTGAATAACCAAATATGTCGTTTGATTTATTGAATAGTTCATGGCTTATTTAGTTTTTTTTTTCGTGTTTATTATAGTATTTTTTCGCACAGATGTTTTGTCATAATTTTCTATGCGGAAATATTTGAAAGTTTCGTGGTCATATTGGCTATCCTATCGAAAAGGGAAATGAAACGAAACTTTCTGATAAAAATAAGTTTGAAGTGTTCAGATCTGAAGGAATTAATTCCACTAAGACTTGCTATCGTCCGTCGATCGGGGAAGTGCTTTATTTAAAAGAGTAAAAAAAGAAATAATTCTAGATTTGAAACAGTAGGCTTTCTGCCTTAGACTGGTTGCCAACCCAGGCTTCATAGAATACAGTTTGTCCTGTTATTTAACCCATAGCTAGAGGGGAAGAGCTGTATTATATTATTAAGTAGTAATTAGGGGGGATCAATTTATTACTTCCAAACAATAGAAAACCGATCCCCCACTTTATGTCCAGTACAAGCCTTAATAATGTTTCAAACTATTATATTAAGTCAGTCAGTTATTTGCATTGGGCGATCATGTCTCGAAAGAGACACAACTGACTGAGCAGAAGATTATCCTGCAGTAGGTTGCCATTGCTTTCTGTGGTAGACTGGTTGCCAGCGAAGGCTATAGAACCCATTCTATCCTATTATTTAACCCATAACTGGAAGAAAATGACGTATTATTACCTTTCCCAACGGTATTTGTGCGTAAGTGAATGCAATGAATTAAACTCGAATTCGAAATCGGTACCACGATTTGTTGTTCCAAGTAGATATCTACTGCACTACAATGCACATCCTTTAAAGAAATAAACCCTATAAAAAACAAAATTCCATAATCACAATGTTAACACACTTCTAAAATTTATTTAGTTCCCAATAACTGACAATATATACATACATGCAAAAAAAAAATTATAATACAACATCACCATTTAAATCAAAATGTCCGTTGCATATGAACTGACAGCATTGTCTAAAATATTTGGCAAATATTTGCGAAAACCAAAGCCTTTTTTGTCTCAGGCTTACTCTCGAAAAAATATATCTAATAAAAACCCAGAGATCTTGAATTTCAGCGAGCAACTGCTCCTACCCGTTCAACCGCAAGAGAATACGTGGCTTCATAGCTTTTTTCCCGTCACGTACTGAAAGGAACATGTTTCACGACTTCAAACGAGTCGTCCCCAAAGGCAGGACTCTTTAACGGAATCTTCGCTACATAACAGGAGCTTTTCTTAATGAACCAACTACTGAAAAATTTAATTCAACTAAAGACTATTTTTACGCCTTTTTGTCTCTTTTGAATTGTACATATGTTTATAAATACAAATGATTTATTTAACAGTCTGATCCATGTTTTCTTTATTTTTATTTTATTACTGTTTGGAATTAGGATGTTTCGGATATTTAATATAAAAAATAGACAAGATAATTTTCTACTTAATAATTGTAATTAGATTTAATTCACTATAAATCAATAAGAATGGTGATAGAAGTAGCCAATATTTTATAACTACACGAAGTGTAAAATGGGCAGACATTAACTTAAGAACTTTAAGCATATTATTCATCATATAATTTGTTATTGATAATAAGTTGTGAGTTTAAGTGTTTATTTTGTTTTCCTGTCTCAGTTCGAGGATTTAGTGCGCAGGTGTTCTGTGGCCATTTTCAAGTAGGTCTTATTTGATTGTTTAGGAAACTACAAAACCTCCTACAGGAAGTAGTTAAAGAAAGTGGAAAGAATTGATTACATATAAACTGTAAGAAAATTGATTGCACAGTGATCAACAAAAAGAGGATCCCAAAATGCCAACCACAAGTCGGGCTTACTAAAATCAAGCAGGTACGAAATTTAAATATCTGGGAAATATTCTCACAGAGGACAAGATCTGAATGTTCATTGGCATGGCTAAAGATGCATTCCAGAAGCTGAGTAGAGTAATAAGGGACAGGGAAATTTCGCTGGAAACAAAGAAGAGAGTACTAGATTGTTATGGGATGTCTGCCCTTCAATATGGCAGCGAATGCTGGTCAATCTCATCAAAGATGAAGGAAAAACTTAAAGCGACCAAAATATGGTTAATGCAGAAGAATGCTGAAGATAAGATAAGCACCGATGGGGTTTTCGAGAGGATGGACACAAAAATAAAATTGATACTTAACATCAGGAAAAGCCAGTTGAAATTTCTGGCACATGTAATGAGGAAAGATGGCGTGAAGAATTTGATGCTCATAGGACGAATAGAAAGGAGAGACCAGAGAAAGCAAGGCGTGACATACTTGATAGACTTGAGCAGATAAATGGCAGAACGGGGTTGAGTGGGATAATATGAGGAGGAGTGTTAAGAGCTACAATGGTTAGGGAGACGTGGAAGACCATGATCGCCTACGTTCTGAAGGAACACGACACAGAAAAAAGCTAATCGTAAAACAAGTGAAATTAATCCTTCTGTTTGAAAATAACAGTGATCCATTGGTATTCATTCTTTGACCAACCACTTGATAAAGGTTATGGCTCAAAGAGTAGCTGTATTTGGCGAAATAGAATTCTTCGAATTGTTTAGTTGACCAACATGCATGCTCGTGACAAAGGAGGAAAATATTGTGAACAAGTGGTACTAAGCGCTAATGTAAATTGATCCGTGGCCATATCTAACCCCAAAGAGTGGGGCGAAACATTTCTAACCTCATCTACTAAAACACTCGTGCTGTCATTATTTTATATTTTCGCAAGAATATTAACCGACCAACATAAGTTATTGCTATAGTTGATATCCTGACCAACATAAGTTATTGCTATAGTTGATATCCTGACCAACATAAGTTATTGCTATAGTTGATATCCTGACCAACATAAGTTATTGCTATAGTTGATATCCTGACCAACATAAGTTATTGCTATAGTTGATATCCTGACCAACATAAGTTATTGCTATAGTTGATATCCTGGCCAACATAAGTTATTGCTATAGTTGATATCCTGACCAACATAAGTTATTGCTATAGTTGATATCCTGGCCAACATAAGTTATTGCTATAGTTGATATCCTGACCAACATAAGTTATTGCTATAGTTGATATCCTGACCAACATAAGTTATTGCTATAGTTGATATCCTGACCAACATAAGTAATTGCTATAGTTGATATCCTGGCCAACATAAGTTATTGCTATAGTTGATATCCTGGCCAACATAAGTTATTGCTATAGTTGATATCCGAACCAACATAAGTTATTGCTATAGTTGATATCCTGGCCAACATAAGTTATTGCTATAGTTGATATCCTGACCAACATAAGTTATTGCTATAGTTGATATCCTGGCCAACATAAGTTATTGCTATAGTTGATATCCTGGCCAACATAAGTTATTGCTATAGTTGATATCCTGGCCAGCATGTTATTGCTATAGTTGATATCCTGACCAACATAAGTTATTGCTATAGTTGATATCCTGACCAACATAAGTAATTGCTATAGTTGATATCCTGACCAACATAAGTTATTGCTATAGTTGATATCCTGGCCAACATACTATCGCAAAAATCAACATGGAGCCAAACCAATCTAAAGGAAAAAATGTAACCGACAACTAAACAACAATCAAATATTGTTACAATGATTTAATGCGAAGCTCTGCTACTTATTCCACTGTCACAAGTTCGTAGGAAAACTTTTGCGTTTTGTGAAATCCGGATACATGTTTCGAAGCTAGTGTTTATAACTTTGAAAAGAGACATCAATATATCTAATTTCATTCGAAAGTTCTCTGCAATTGCGATTATCATCATCACTCCATGATCCGTTATGGTCATATGGTCGCTGTGCAGCTGCATTACCTGAACACTGCAACCCTATGACCGTAAACGATATCTGAGTTAAAAGAGGTATTTCTTCATATGGAGCCTTTTACAGAGAAATGCATGGTCATCAGCAAAAAGACCAGCCGAAAATATCCAAATACAGGTGAGGCATATTAAAATCAAGCAGGTGCAAAAATTTAAATACCTGGGAAGTGTTTTAACAGAAGCTGGAAATTGCGACACAAAGATCCAAAGGTAAATTGGCATGGCAAAAGACACGTTCCAGAATCTGAGGTAGGTATTAGGAGACAGGAAAATTTCATTAGAAACAAAGAAAATAGTACTGGATTGCTATGTGATGTCTGTTCTTCAATATCGCAGTGAATGCTCGACAATATCATCAAAGATGAAGGAAAGACTTGAAGCAATTGAAATGTGGTTCTACAGAAGGATGTTGAGGATATCATGGATCGAGCACGTGAGAAATGATGAGATTTTTAGAAAGGATGGAAACAAAAATACTGAGCATCAAGAAAAGACAGCTAAAGTTCCTGAAACATGCAGTGAGGAAGGAGGGCTTGGAGAACCTGATACTAACAGGCCATATAGAGGGAAAAAGTCACAGGGAAAAGCAGCAGATAACATATTTGAAGGGTCTGAGCAGGTGGATGACAGAATAGGGGTTGCGTGGCGTTACAGGAGAAAGCGTGCTAAGAGCCACAAGGGATAGGGAGACTTGGAAAGCCATGATCGCCTACGTCCTGAAAGGACAAGGCACATAGAAGAAAGAAGAAGAAATCTGGCAAAGCTCATCCCTCCGTATATCCATTGATTCCGGGGAGTGTATCCTCCGCCTTGGCCGTTGATTAGGATGCCCTCCACATAAAGATACCGCATCATCCCGGCACTGGCTTGATCGTACATAGGGCAAGATGGAAATCGACTCTACAAGAAGGTTCATTCCCCTTCTTTATTTTACAGATCCTGGTTTAAACCATGCTGGTTATTTAGTAATCAGCTTCACATGAAAATCTTTGTCTGGAAACAAGTTTAGTCGACAGTGGCCCGCTCCTGATATCAATAGAACCCGAAGAATGACCGGATATAATTTTTATATTAGCAACTATTAAAAAAGAATTGCGCGTCGAAACAATGTTGACTATATAAAAAACTAATCAACAATAAGCTAGCCACAATTCAGAATATGAGAACTGAATGTTATATAGCTTTTTTTAATTATCAAGCAAAGAAAATGGATGTAACGAAAAGAAGAATTATTTTTTTTTCAACATATATATTCCATGTTATATTTCCCAAATAATATTTACCAGTCATATTTCTGAAGTTATTTTTTTAATAAAATGCAGTTTCTTTTATTGGATGTAACGAAAAAAAAGAATGTTTTTCTAACATATATAGTCCATGTTATATTTTCTAAATAATATTTACCAGTAATAAATCTGGAGTCATATTTTTAAAAAATTAAATGCATTTTTTTTTAATCAAGCTTAGAGTATTTTTAAGAAAATCTTAAATCTTGGAAAAATAAACTAAAAACCGGAAATTATAGTTTTCGTCTTCTAACTTATTAAAATGTATGATTTACTTCAAAATGTATACCGAAACTACTCAGATGTTTCTTGGGATTCAACAAAAGTGTTATTAGAAAATAAATCATTTTCATTCTTCTCCATTGTGAAATGATTTAGAGAAGCGTATCGATGCCAAATCCAGACCTTATCCTCAAAGGTATTCCAAAGATTTATGCCAAATCGAAATACCGAAGTGTTGGTATTTTTCCCGATTTAATAATAATAATTTTATTATCCTTTCTAAACAGCTTATTAACTTAACTTAGTAAGACAAAATGGTAATATTTTAGAAAATTAAGCGAGAAACATAATGTGTTACGCCAGTCTTCCAATTAACACGCGAAACATTTTTTTAATCTAGATGAAACACGTTGTGAAATGGACAAATATTTTATCAACGTGGACGATTACACAGGTTTTTTCAATGTCTGGCGCAAGGGCAATGCCACAATATGAAATTAACTTTTGAATTTCAATGTTTTTATTTAATTTGTTGATTTTTCTTTACGTCTTATCAAGTCTTTATAGGCTATTTATAATGCCAGAACATAGTTTGGATGGTACGAATGATTTTTTGCGAGTAAATATTGCAGAAATATTTTTTTTATAATAACAATGATCTTTCCAGGTAAAAGTTCTACTATTTAACACATAGTTTGTGAACGAATATGGCTTCATACATTTTCAATTGGTACTTGCGCATAACTTAATGTAACGAACTCGACTGGAATTCAAGCTCGGCACTCGAATTTCGCCTTCTGAGTTGCTATACATTATACCACATGCACATCTGATTTTTGAACTGCCTAAATTGTCAAAATTACATAATTCATGAAATTGTCAACTGTAGCTTGACGTGAGGTGCTTTGATAAATTAATAAACATACACTATGTTCAACGGAAGATTCGCCAATGTTATAGTTTAGCGTAGTAAGGCACAGTACCACGAGTGAAGTTAGATTTCGTCACCTAGTGAGGATTTGCCTTTATATAGTAAGAACTGTTTGCGCTACTAACTCGTTTGATACTTGATACTTCTTCTTCCTCTATGTGCCTTGTCCTTTGAGGACGTAGGCAATCATAGCCTTCCACGTTTCCTTATTCCTGGTGGCTCTTAGCATACTTCCTTCTGCAACATCTCGCAACCGCCATTCTCTCATCCACCTTCTCAGGCGCTTCAAATATGTTATCCGCTGTTTTCCCCTGTCTCCTTTCCCCTCTCTCTGGAATGTTAGTATCAGGCTCTCCATGCCATACTTCCTCATTGCATGTCTCAGGAACTTCAGTTGTTTCTTCCTGATGCTCAATATTAATTTCATTTTCCTTTCCATTCTTTCCAACACTTCATCATTGCTCCCATGCTCGGTCCATGATATCCGCAGCATCCTTCTGTAGAGCCACATCTCAGCTGCTTCAAGTTTTTCCTTCATCTTTGTTTATATTGTCTAACATTCACTGCCATATTGAAGAACTGACAACACATAGCATTCTAGTACTTTCTTCTTTGTTTCTAGTGAAAGTTTCCTGTTTCTTAATACGTTACTCAGCTTCTGGAAAGTGTTCTTCGCCATGCCAATTCGCCTTCGGATCTCTGTGTCGCATTTTCCGTCTTCTGTTAGAAGACTTTACAGTGAGGTGTGTCCAGTTAGCACTCAACTCGCTGCAAATATACAGTTAAAAGACAAACGTAAAATGAATGTTTGACAAAAAACATCCAAAAACCCACCCACCACAATAACAAAGTATATGAAATCAAACATAAAAAGAAAAAAAAATACTGTCAGTTATTAATACATATGTATTTTTGTCCTGAATATCATGTCAATGACTACAGAGAAGGACAAACGGCAAAGACTATAAGAAGTGCTCCGTGCACAAATCAGCACTAAGTGTGGTAATGGTGATTGGGAGATCAATCGTTTTCTTATAAAGAAACATCCGAAAAGTTAGCCGTATAGTAGGTTATTTATTTATTTATTTATTTTTGTTAAATAGGTTTCTCATGTTCATTATCTGTTATCGCTTTTTCTAATGAAACCTGGGAATGACGATAAACTACATCTGGCAGCAAGGCCTCTGGTCAGGAGATTGCAGGTGTTGAGGAGCGTTGAACCAGTTGTTAACTGCTGTTGTTTTTTAGATCTACCCTGACCTGACGTTGTATTACCTGTTAGAATCCCAATTATGGTACATAGTGAAATCCATCCAAACACTATGATTTCATAATAAAAATACATTTTTTTATATATAAAAAATGACTTTAAATATGTATCGTTACATTTTTAATGCAGAATTACTGTTGTGGGGTTCTCCTTTTTCATAAAGATGGACACGTCCAGAGTATACTTATATTACGGCTATAGAAGTGAGACGGGAGAACGCCGCATTTTCACGCGGTAGTTCCTTTGACACTGTCAGCTCTCTGACTTCGAGTGGAGAGCATTAACCCAGTCGTGGCTCCGCCGAAGGGTAACGTCACGACTGGGCAAAATTCGACAGATATTTTTGGCTGAGCTATATGACCCGGAGAACCTACGTTAATAAGGCCCTGTGCCACATTTTCACCTAGTACAAGAGTAAATAAGTACAGAATACCGCGTTTTCTAGCGGTAACTCCTTTGACACTCTCAGCTCTCTGCCTTCGAACGGAGAGCATTAACCCAGTCGTATCTCCGCAGAATGGTAGAGTCACGACTTGGCAAAATTAGAGAGATATTTTTGACTGGGTTATATGACCCGGAGAACCCGCGTTAAGAAGGCCTTGTGTCTCATTTTGCTCTGGGGGGAGGGTAAATAAATACAGAATGCCGCGTTTTCTCGCGGTAATTCCTTTGACACTCTCAGATCTCTGCCTTTGGCCTGTAAGCATTAACCCAGTCGTGGCTACGCAGAAGGGTAGAGTCACGACTGGGCAAAATTAGACAGATATTTTTGGCTTGTGTATATGACCCGGAGAACCCCCGGTAAAAAAGCCTTGTGACACATTTTGTCTTAGTGGGAGGGTAAATAAATACAGAATACCGCGTTTTCACAGAGAGTTAACAGGAGAATACGAGAGTCTAGAAAGAGATTATCAGTCAGTACACAGAAGCTCATAGTAGCTCTGTGCTCCACTCATCGAGAAGATTATTACGCAGTAACCGTCAGCTTCGCGATACTCAATATACTACAGCTTCACCTCCAGAGACTTGTACATTTATTTGTTACTAACACGTATTCTTGGACTACTAATCTTCATTCAAGTCTGTATTCTTACGTTAATACACTTATTTTCTATCTCAATTACAAGTCGTTGTTCATTTATTATAGCGGACCCCATTCCCAGGATCCACAACAATTACCAACAGCAAATTATATAGCAAAATGACTAACAATAAATTTTATCTGTAGTTGAAACCGTAAAACTATGTTCAAAACATTTAGATTTCGTAATTAGGGGCAATATCGCACTAAACAAAATCAAACAACCGATACGAAAGAAAGTTTTCATGACATTAATCCATATAATATCCTCTAATTATCAACTACCATGTATTCATTTGTGAAAGCATAATATCATATACCACATATTTTTTTACTCCAAACCCCCCATGAAAATTAAATTTCGGCATTAAATGACCTCTGAGGTGTTGATATGCTGATAAACAAATCTGTCTATCAGTTAAACTGACGATTCAATACGGCTGTGCATGATTTCTAATGTTTTAAATAATCACCCAGAACACTAAATCACATCTTAAGTGGATACTATGAAGGCAAGAGGTGTTAAAAAGCGAGGAGATTGCTCGGTAACAACAATAATCATAGGTTAATTGTTAAATATATACTTTGTCGAAAATATATTAACAGTGAACACTTTTGAAGAGTTGAAACGCGCCATGCTTCGCGAAGGTGATATCAAGGGCATCTTTAGAAATAAACATGCTCTTGTAATTGTATATTGTTGCATCTGTTGAGAAAAAAGATGTCCTCAAGCTTCGAAGCTGATTACTACAACAGGGTTCCGCGGTACCTTGTTTGACTAAATGCCAACTAACCACTAGGCAATTATGCTTGGACCCTTGTAATTCTTCTAGAAGATCTGAAGAAAAGAAAATGGTTTTTGACCAAAGGATTTTTAGTTCACTTCTCAATGGGATAAAAAATGGCAAGGTTACCCCGTGTGAAGGGGTTTGGAGCAGTCTTGCAACAGATACTTCTACCCAGCATCAGAATTCTTAATGTTACCTTCATGTTGTAGCCAAGGTGCTCAAAGAATTTCTAGTAAATATTTGTAGAATTTCCGAGTGATTTTTAATTGATTTTTGTATAGATTCGTTTTATTACAGCTTAAAATTTGTCAGGATTTTTAAAGCACGACAATAATTTTAGATTGTAAAAATAATGGTATAGTATTGCAAGTATTAGTAATCGACCTATTGTTAGAGTAGAAGAGGTCGATTTGTACTTTTCTCAAGTTCATTTGCGCGTAATTGAATATAACGAATCCAACGAGAATTGGGGAACTGATTATGGATCAACAATCGTTAGCTATTATAAATTACACGACACGTACACCTAAGCTTACAGCAACTGGTACTCACAGAAATTTTGAGGTTGTGCTTAGACTCTAAAAAATTTACTAAAATAAATTAATTGTTTTAAGCATAACGAAGAATGACTTAACAAACAACGTGAGCATATAGAAAGAATGAGAATCAGAAACAAAAGAGATATACAAAAAGAATACGAGAATTAACCGGTCTAAAGACATGTTTAGCAACATGTCGCATCTAATCAAAAGACGAAACAATGACATTAGAAAAAAAAAGCCTGAAATATGGAACAAATATATCGGAGATCGCTTTCACGAGGAAACACAACAACTGGAAATGCACAGAAATAACGGCGAATGAGGAATATTAAAAAAAAAACCAAAGTGGAAGCTGAGCTTATCAAATTGAACAGAAACAATGCGGCGGGGCGAAACAGAATTGTAATAGAGATTCTGACACCCTTATACGATTTCGGCATAGGAAAGATCAGAAAAATAATAAATATATTCTACAACAGTTGTGATATATCGAAGGACCTAAGCCGATCAATTTTCATAGCAATGCCAGAAACCAGGCACAAACGAATGTGAACTCTGCCGAACAATCAGCTTAATAAACCGCACAACAAAACTAATCATCCGAATTGTGATGAATAGATCATAGTGCAAAATCAGGCCAAAAAAAGGGCAGGAAAAGTGCGGATTTGGGAAAAAAACACTGGAAGAAAGAACGCAGTATTTACGCTCAGATTTGTATCCGAAAAATCAATACAAATGCAGAAGGACGTATTCCTGTGTTTCATAGTTTACGCAAATGCGTTCTTTAAAATACGCGCCTAAGATCTTTTAGAGCTTTTCAGCAACCTTGATATATTCGTGAAATATTTTATACTCGGAGCAAACGACATAAATCAATTGGTCCTGGGTTGACGGTAAACTACGTCCGGCAGCTAGGCCTCTGATTTGGAGGTTGTGAGGAGCATGGAACCACCTCTTAATTGCTGCTGTTCCCAGCCATTTTTTTTTTATATTTAGTCAGACTGGAATTTGCCTTGTTAATGCCTTCGATATGTTGGAAAGATGAATAAGACGAATCAAAATTTGAGTATGCTGCATGACATTACGTTAGGTTTTCTTGCTTTATAGTCGTTTAAAAGTGAGTTCTCAAATACGTAACGTACTGTTTTTAATATCATGGGATCTGCAGATATTCGAAAATAATAATTTTAAATAACAAAAATATAATTCAAAATCTGTGTGTGTGTGTGTGTGTTTCTGCGTAATCGTATTATATTTCTATACAGAAAGGAGATAATTACCGTTATTTGTCGTTCTTTATAATTCAAGGCAACGTGCTTTATGGGCCCAGATAAGCCGTAGTCAGAAATTATCACATTCTATTCAAGTAATCTATACAAAGAAGAAACACTAAGCTGTATTGAATTGAAACAAAAGGCTCGTAATACAATGCAAAAAAATCTACAGATAGCAGACATTGATAATATTTCAAAGAGCACCGTAATTTTCCTAATTTTACAAATAACAAGTCAGTTAAAGCAATAACATTAATGATAATAACTGAGTACGGATAGTGTGTGCAGGCATAGAAAAGACATTATAGAAAAGACATTATAGAACGTAATAAACATCAAGCTATATATATATAATGAATTTTTAGAATACTTTTATTTTTTATGCTATAAATTTGTAAATCAGATTAATTTAACTTTAAATTGGTTAAGTTTCTATAACTAACCTGTCACGGATATATATTTTATTTTTGCAAGATTTTTCAAACAGAATTAACTTTTCTTTACAAATTTGTCAAGCTGTCATAATGAACGAAAAAATTATGAATTTTGAAAACTCTAAAAAAGTTGAGATGCCAATCAATATAATTTCTATTTTAAATACATCAAAGTATTTTGCTTAGTAGAAATAGTAAATTTAATCATCTAGCTTTCAATTAACGCTTCAAGAATTTTTTTTAATTCAATTTAATTCTAAGATATCGAATATGAGTGGAGCTACTCACTCTATGATTATTTCCTTGGCAAATTTCAGATGAGCTCCACGCTTTAGTTTCTCTAGTTCAGGCTTTTACAGCTCGAACAGGCGATTCTACTTTGACCGAGTAGACTTACATTTATTTCCTCTTTGTAACCAAATCTAAGAAAAAGATTTTTATCAATTTTACTTAATGATTGGTACTTCCTGGAACAGAATCCCGCGTAAGTCTTTCCCTTGACTTCTTCAAATAAAATTTCAGTCGTCATATATCCTACTTATTCTCATAATATGCACTTCTTATCACTTTCTCTTTCTTTTATATTACTATTCGTTCATCCTTACCATTTCAACAAGTCAGTTAAAGCAATAACATTAATGACAATAATTGAGTACGGATAGTGTGTGCAGGCATAGAAAAGACATTATAGAAAAGACATTATAGAACGTAATAAACAATGGATGCGATGTATTAACTACAAACTCGAAAATTCTCGGAACCGGGACTACATACGGAAAGGGCGACACAGAGATCCGAAGGCGAATTGGCATGACGAAGGTTGCATTCCAGAAGTTGAATAAAGTATTATGAAACAAGACAATCTTGCTAGAAACAAAGAAGAGAGTACTGGATTGCTATGTGTTGTCGGTTCTTCAATATGGCAGTGAATGCTGGACAATATCATCAAAGATTAAGGAAATCCTTGAATCAACTGAAATGTGGCTCTACAGAAGGATACTGCGGATATCATGAATCAAGCATGTGAGCAATGATGAGGTTTTGGAAAGAATGGAAACAAAAAGGAAATTGGTACTGAGCATCAGAAAGAGACAGCTAAAGTTTCTGGAACATGCAATGAGGAAGGAGGGCTTCGAGAACCTGATACTAACAGGCCAAATAGAGGGAAAAGAGACAGGGGAAAGCAACGGATAACATATTTGAAGGGTCTGAGCAGGTAGCTGACGGAATGGGTGTTGCGTGGAGTAACAGGAGAAAGAGCTACCAGGGATAGGAAGACGTGGAAAGCCATGATCGCCTACGTCCTGAAAAGACAAAGCACATCGAAGAAGAAGAATTACATGCAGTATTGGAAAATGTGAGTGTAAAACTGTTCAAGTGCCTTACTATAAAAAATTGAAACTGAAAGACAAGGTTCGAGCCTCGATGTGGCTGTGCCATGAAACATGGAATGTATTTAAGTAAAAAAAGGAGAAGAAAGAAAGATGCCAAATGAGAATAATTTTGGAAGATAGATTTATTTTCTTGTAGGATCCCTTCACACAGTCAGAGATAAATTCCCAAAATGACCAAAGAATATTGATTATTATACTCACAGAATTTCGGCTGTTTTACTCTTTGGTCTTCGAGAATTTAAACCCAATCGTTTAAGCATCCCGTAGAGCAATCTGTCGATTAGAATGGAAAGACATAATAATAAGGTGAAATCTAAAAAATTCAGAAAAAAAAATGATTTTTTTTTTTTTTTTTATAAGCGTTTCACCCCGAGCAAGGCATGTCACTGCCACTACTGTGCAGGGGGCTACGTAGAGAGGAGAAAGGCTGGTTAAATATAGGACATAACAGAGGGTGGGTGATAGGCGGGTGAGGATACCGAGAATGAGGGTTGGGTAGATGAGAGTGTTGTGAGAATAGTTGGGAGTTAGTGTGATAGGAGGTGTCTATTGACCCTACATTTAAACACCTGGAGATTGTAACTGTCGGGAAAGCAGACTTGTGGAAGGGAGTTCCACAGGCGGGAAGCGCGAGAAAAGAAGCTGTTGGAGTAGAATTTACGGTTGCCTATATTGCTGAGATGCGGTATTGTAACTATACTATTTACATTTGCTCATCTTCATTGATATATTCACGAGCTCTCGGTCGTTATACGCTTCGATCTTCAGTTAATATACTTTGGGATTTCGAAGCAAATCCTTTATTTTCTCCACCGGGGTAGATTTTTCTGTTAGAAAAAAAAAACATAATTTCATCCAAAACAAGGCAATAACGTCACTAGATGCAAAGTCTTGTTGAGAGTTGAAAAAACAGAAAGGAAGATTCAATAACAGGTATCAGAAGATGCCGTTTGACTTCGTATTTATTTTTCTAAGATCGTAGTGGACTTTCTTGTCGATCTTGTCCATTACGCAGAAAGATAGTTCTTTATGTTTTCGGCAAATAGGTTGGTCCGATAATATTTTAGTACAAGATAAATATATAGAAGTTTCTTTTCTCACATATACCATATGTGGAATTGCTATTTTTTGCTTGCTTTCCTGATATCTGCAATCTCAAAAGGTTTTAATGCAACGTTAATTGCCATCTTCTATGTCTTTGATTTCCACCCTTCTCTTATCATTTCTTTGAAATCCCCTGTACCTCGTTTTTTTAGTTTACTGTAATCCACTATGCACCAGTAGTAGTTCTTTGCTTTGAGTGAAATTATTTTACATATATATAGCGAATGATTATATATTAATAGATATACATATTTTCCTACGTCGATGGCACGACTTGGAGTTTCATGCGTTATGCAATCATCAGGCGCATTTTTTAAACTGAGTGTTTAATAGATTTAAATTTAAGTTCACTCGATTTTAATGGAAATTAAATCTCATAAAGTTAAGTTACTACATTTGTAATAACAAGATTACAAATTTAAGTATTCTAAGATAACATGTAGATAAAAATTTCAATTTAAATTTAGATTTAAAATTTAAATTTGAAAAATAAAAAAGTATTAAAGATATTAAAATGTAGGGAGAAGAAATCAAATTTATAAAAAATAAAAATCAAATATTCTAAGATTACTTGAAGATAAAATACCAAAAATTAAAATTTCAAATATAAAATTTAAAATTAGAAATTGAAATTAAAAATAAAAGATAAGACATTAAAAAAATATTAGAATGCAAGGAGCAAACATTAGAGAGATGTAATTCATTAATAGACATTTTTACAGGGAAATGGGGTTCTATAGATGGATGCTGCGAATATCATGGATCGAGCATGTGAACAATGATGAGGTCTTAGAAATGATGGAAGCAAAAAGGAAATTAATGCTGAGCACCAGGAAGAGACAGCTGAAGTTCATGAGACATGCAATGAGGAAGGAGGGCCTGGTGAACCTGATACTAACAGGCCAGATAGAGGGAAAAAGAAACAGGGGAAAGCAACGGATAACATATTTGAAGGACCTAATCAGGTGGATGACGGAACGAGGATTGCATGGTGTAACAGGAGAAGGCGTGGTCAGAGCCACCAAGGATAGGGAAAAGTGGAAGGCCATGATCGCCTACGTCCTGAAGGGACAAGGCACATTGAAGAAGAAGAAGAAAGAACCTGAAAGTGGGGAAGAGAGTGAAAGAAACGGGAAAACGTGAAGAAGAATCTGTAAGAATCGCTGTCTAAAAAACAAAAATAAGCATTTTTCTATGGCAAAATGTGGTCATTAAATCGTTTTTTTTTTGTTAAGTAAATTAGGGTTATTTCTATGGTTTAAGATAAAAAGTTTTTTTTAAAAAGGCATAGATTACATGTATCTTTTTTCCATTGTAAGATTAGGATTTAGCTACGATATTCGAGGTTATAATTCGGTTCTTTTTTTTCCAATAATATTTGTATAAAGCAGTGCTTTTGCTGTATTTACTGTTGTTTAAAGACACCATGTAATTGTTAAATCTTATCTTCCAAATGTTAAAAGTGCTTGAAAAACTAAAATTTAACATTATCTTCCGAATAAATTCTAGCTCTATAATTAATACTTTCGGACTATCATTGGCCATTCAATGGGCAGGTTTTATTTTTCCGGCAGTTGCAATTATTTTTTGAAGGGTCATTTTTGTTATTACTGGGGTGACAGATGTTAATTAGGTGGTCCAAGTATATATTTGATATCATAGTATTATATTTTGAAATATATATTTATTTGTGTTCTTAACGCAACTATAACTGGCTTCAACGCTGTTTATGTTGAATTTTTCTATTCGTGTGGGTGGATGGTCGAAATGTTTGTGGATTAAGTTAAGGAATAGTTTACCAATGTTAGTTTGGATGTTATGATGTAAGGGTGGATTAAACTAAATAATGTTACGTTTATGTGATTTCTATTTGTTTTTAACAAGTATTCTAAACTAGTGTTGAGTTAACGTTTTTCTAAAGCAATAATGTATTTAATTTTAGATTTTCAAAATTTTCTTGTTGTTAGAATTCATACTGAAAAGAAATTAAATGGATATGTTTATGTTGTTGGTGATTCTATGAGGATGATTTGGGCAACTCGACATGATGTAATGGTTAGCAAGCTTGTCTCGTTAGAACCTATTACAACTGAGTGATGATTTCAATACTTTAGGCCTTGTGTCACGTCTAAGCGGAGCTTACAAAATCGACTATAGAGGGGATTTGATTCCCTGTTGATGTGATATATGTAAGGTTATGTGCGTTCTTAGTGTAGGGTTTGTACAGACCATTGCACGAGTCGAACGTAACATCTAAGAAATTTACTACTTTACGTTCAGTGATGGTGGAAATATTAAGATCGTGTTTTTAGTAGATCCTTTCTGAGATTTTACCGTTTTTGTGGACTAGTTTAGTAGAGAATTATCAGTCAGTCGTCTCTGTAATGTCCGGTGTTACCTAAATAAAATATGTGCCTAAGATTCCAGAGCAAAATGAGTCCGGCCAAATTGAAGGCCTCTTCAGAATCTCCAGCACGTGGATAATATTTTATTAAGTTGCTTTCGTCTCACATGAGCCATCTTCAGAGAGGTTACAAGGTCGCTGATGGTGGATGCTTTTATGTTAACGTCTTTGTAACCTCTCTGAAGATGGCTCATGTGAGCCGAAAACATAGAACTTTTCCAAATGTTGGAGAAGTTTTGTTTTTATTTTCACCTGAAATTAAAGCCAAAATACGATATTTAGAACGGATCATGATTAAACTTAATAAACATTCATTGTCTCTCATGTCTAATAGTATATATATATATATATATATATATATATATATATATATATAAGTAAAAGGTTTGTCACTTAGCTGACAATATGAATTTCAGCTTTCTTATTCCTCCAGGAATCGCTCATTTCACTCCTCCGTGGATATTATCCCAATACACTTTTCATTAGCGCAATTTCTTTCATAATGCATGTGTGTGTGTCTGTGAGCTTGTGTGCGTTCGGGGAGAATTGTCGTTTTCGTCGCTTTTTTTTTCACTTTACAGTTAATTCTTTTCTCTCTATTCCTCTTTCTTTTCTTTTCTTTCAGTCCTTACCATTTGGCTTCAGGTTTTTTAGACATACGTTTCGTAGATTCAAAAATAGGTATTCACTGTTGAAAAACAAAACGTACGCATAAAAATTATTCAATAAATCCGAGAACCACTAATATAATACTGGTATAATACATAAGCCTTACTGTATGTATCTACATTTGCATCGTCATATATATATATATATATATATATATATATATATATATATATATGAGTGCGTGTGTGCAAGGGGAGACAAAGAGATAATGTGTGTGTGTGTGTGTGTGTGTGTGTGTGTGTGTGATTCACAAATAAATTTGTTCTATAAATACTTTTTATGGCTTCTGCTCGAACGAACTTAAGTCACTAGTACCTCCTCAACAGGTGTTTGCTCGTGCAACCAGATTGGCAACTAGGTCCCACCCATTCACAGTTAGGTCAGCCAAATGCAGATGACAATTCTACTCCTATAGCTTCTTCTCTCGTACTTTTTTCCCGCCTGTGGAACTCGCTCCCATATTCTTGCTTTCCTGACGGCTACAACCTCCAGTAATTTAAATGCAATGTCAATACTCATCTATTAACGACTTGACTCTAGTTCTTTCCCCACGCCGTATATCCTTTCCTTTCTCTCCACCTTTGAAACTATCATCACACCTGCATTCTCAGCTTTCTATTGCTCCTTTCTAACTGGTTCGTCTTTCTCTTCACTCTCTTCTAATTAATCTTTTTACACTTATGTAGCCCCCTGCACATCAGTGGCATTACCGTCTTGCTCGAGGTGATACGATTAAAAGAAAAGTTATTCTTTAGTTGGAAGAATAATTTCGATGGACGAAATCCGTAACATAATATTTTCTATTTTAACACTCAGTTACATTTAAGGACAACATTAAAGAAAAATTCTTAAAGCTGCCAACAAAGATATCAAAGCCTTCGAACATATTGCAGCAGACAGCGTGAGTAAATTTGATTGTTGTTTTGGTTTAAGAAGAGAGTTGCTTACGATGAGCTGTGTTGAAATAACACATCGGAATAGCAAGTGGTGCTTTTAAGAAACTTACCTGTCAAAGGATCAAAGAATAACGGTAAAAAAGACGATATATTCCTGGTCCGCTATGCATGTCGGAATGGTTAAAACATTCATTTTCTCACCATTGAACCCTTATGATGGACTAGTATTCAAGCAGATGCCATTCTAGTAGGTGTGGGGAGAGACTCAAAGCAATACCACGGTCATATCCAAACTGTGTTGGGGAAATCGGTTAGACAAATCTATTCAGAAGACGCCGTCGATGGATGTGCTCGCACGTAAGTCACCGAGGATTTGTGTAGATTGGCATTGTTCAAAGAATTGCTCACGACAGATAACGCTGTCTCTCCAGTAACCTGTAACTAAAGTCTACTTAGTATAGTTGGAGTGTAAATTTGTTCGTTTTTGTTATTTTTATTTTGTTTTATTTTATGGCACATGAATTTCTTGTGGGTACATTTAATGTCGGAATTTAATTTTCTTGTATGCATTAATAATTTATTTCACAAAAATAAATTGCTGGTAATTTTCTACTATGAAAATGTACTGTTGGTATATTTACGATTTTTTTATACTTTCATAGTGTTTTGCCACCATCATGGTGGTTAACTATATACCCATAGCTGAAGATCTAACATGTGCTACTGTTTATACCCCGGATAATGGTTGACCTCAGAACAACATCAATTAAAAGGTGGTTCTCGGTTTCTCAAAACCTCCCGAACTGATACCTCGCTGCCGGGTGTAGTTTATCGTCATATCCAGCATGGATGAAATAAAAATAACAGAGAAGGCATCTGTAACATGGTTTGGGTAGCTACCATGGCAAACTGTTTGAGATCGAGTAGTAACCAGCAATTAATCTTGCTATGTTATGCCTTCGTATAAAGCAGTAAATACAGGCTTACGGCATATCACGTTGAATAAACCGGTTCTCGTTCGATCACCGAAGTTAATCAACGTGAGTCTGGTCAGTACTTAGATTGGTGACCGCTTGGGAATACCAGTGACGGATGTGCGTTGTGGTGCAGTGGATGTCGGCTTGGAAAGTGAAATCGGTGAGACAAGTTCGAATTCCAGTTGAGTACCCTGCATTCACTTAAGCACTGGTACTCTTGGAAAAGGTATTAATCCCTCACTTCCTTCCAGATATGGATTAAATAACAGGATGGGGCGCTGGAGGCAACCAATCTATTGTTGGTGTCACAATAAAAACACCCTTGTTAGCCCTGGCGAAGCATCAAGTATTGAGCTATTTGACAAGATTATGAATTTCGCTACAAAAGAAAACTGCGCCATGATTCCAAATACACAGGGAATACTGGAGGGGGTGTAGTGAGTTCTATCTGGCCAATGGCCGCACAGACGACGATAATGATGCCGACTAATTTAATGAAAAAAATCAAAAGATTATTGTTTAAGAAAAATAAGAGCTACACAGAAATTTTTTCTAACGACACTTAAAATGCAACCAATGTACTTAGATCACTGGTGCACCCTAGGTACGAATTTGTACGAGATACTAGATTAGCAACTAGATCCCACCTTTTCACAGTGAAACCGATAAAATGCAACCGCAACTTCTACTCCAACAGTTTCTTTTCTCGCACATCCCGACTGTGGAATTCCCTTCCACATTATTGCTTCCCCGACGGCTACAATCTCCAGGAGTTTAAATGTAAGGTCAATAGACACCTCCTAACACACTAACTCGCTTCCATTCTTTCAAACACTCTTCCCATCAACCCAACCCCCAACCTCCGTATCCATACCCATCTATCACCCTCCTTTTGACATTTCCTATATCTAACCACTCCTTCTCTTTACCTTCCCTGATGTAACCCCATGCGCAATAGTGATAGTGGAATGCCTTGCTTGGGGTGAAATGATTAAAAAAACTTTTGGGCGACATAGAATGAAACGAGGTGGAGGGCTCGGAGAACAATGCAAGTCCTCTGATCCGGAAATTAAAGGTTGTGAGATGCGTGGAACTACCTGTTAATTGCTGTTAGTCTAGGGTTCCCCCTGAATCTGGGTGGTACCAGCTATGCGCTGAAGGTAATCCCAAAACAAAACATTATATAATATATATATATATATATATATATATATATATATATATATATATATATTATCCGAAGTAGCTAAGTGGTTTTGACAATGTAACCGGGTAGGGCAATCGAGCAAGTAGCCGTAATTGACTGGTCCTCGTCGTAGTCGTATGCAGTGTGCTTAGGCGAAGGCTTATGCAATAGGCGTTCCAATTGGTGTAGTCCTAGGCGTCCCCGCCTTAGTCTGTATTTATGGCTGACACCAGCCAATCATATTACTGTGATGGAGAACCAAGGTGTATGCATATTCATTACATCAGTAACATTACCTTTTTAAAGCATCATGACAAGCAATACATTTTATCTGTAACTGAATACATAAAATTGCGTTCAAAATATATTTAAATGAAGCTATAAACGTGTTCGAATTGTTTACATTCTGGAATTAAATAATCCACAATGGTTGTTACGGCGCCAAACCAAATCAACCAACCAACATGGAAATACATTTTAAGGACATTAAGCCATGTAATGTCTAACAATATCTTAAATCAAACTGCATTTCAAAATACAACTTCAACAAAACTACAGCCTAAAGCACATATCATTGTCTCTAATAATAATTTCCACGCAAATATGTATATGCACAACAGCTGAGTGTAATCTACAATGTATTCAAATGTGAAAGCAGAATGACTTATTTTTATTACTTCAAAACTCGGAAGAAAATTAAATTTGGGCTTTAAATGACCAATAAGCTGTTGATATTACGCAAAATAAACAAATCATCGAATATAGGAATGCAGTAAATAACCTTTTTAAAAAATTTGAGCAAATGGAAAAACAAGTAACGCAAAGACAAGACAATGTCCTAACGGAGTAAATAGTGTTGAAACGGAAAAAAGTCGAAGAGCTGTTAAAAACTGTGTTCTCCTCCGTACTTAAGTGACAACGTATTTTGTTATAAACCAATTAGAGATGGTCTGTCAAAATCTCAGAATGAATAAGACATCTCAAGATAATGAAGCAAAAATACATCTCGCTTAACGATCTCTCAGATTTACGATCATATATAAAGTTACATAACATAGAAAATAAAATAAAATCCAACCAATCATTATTTTAAATGATTTTACAAAATGTTTTTTACAAAATGATTTTACAAAATGATTTTTACGAAAATGTTGAGTTGGAGATCGTTTTCCCTTTCTGTAAAATGACTTTAAATAAAAATAAAAAATGAATAAAGTAAAAAATAATTAAATAATTAGTTTTACTGTATTTACATAATGTGATTTGATGCAATGTACAAATTAGAGGTGATTTTTAATTTTTCTTATATTTTCTGTTATATTTCAACCTATACATCGAGGCATTTCTAACAGAATAAGAAGTCCTAGCAGGATTCATTTTGTAGTGGCCACAATGTCAACAACATATGAAGATGACAAAGTTTTGATAGCACACAGCGAAAGAAAACTATAAGAAAACTATAAGAACTCTTTCAGAAATTAGTAAATATAAGCGAGAAAGAAATAACAAACACTAGACCGTATAGGTGTTTTTTATCAAAAGGAACAGCCCAACGTGATTGGAGATACCGACATCAGTCAGGTGCAAAAAGTTTAATTATGAAAGTTGCGACACGGAAATCGGAAGCCACGTTGGTATAGCGAAACATGTCTTCGAAAAGCTAAGCAAAATATTAAGAAGCAGAAAAATGTCATTAGGAGCACAGGAAAGAATAATAAACTGTTATGTTGTATCAGTCCTCTTATATGACAATTTGGAACATCTACTGACAGATAAAGAAGACATTTGCAGAAGCAGAAATGTGGTTCTACAGAAGGATGTTGATAATACCAAGAACAGAACATGCGAGCAACGACGACGTTTTAGAGAGAATGGCAACAAAAAAGATACACTTTTGCTTAACTTCAGGAAGATCAAAGTTTAACTTTCTGGGAAACATAATGAGAGAAGCATATTAGAAAATACGATACTCGCAGGAGAGACTGAAGTTAAGATTGCTAGCTGAAAGCGAGGCACAGTCTACCTGGCGAACTTGAATGAATATATCCCGGAGTAAGGTTTGGGAGAGATAGTAAAAAGGGTAGAACTAAAAAGGAAATGAAATTGCGGAATGCCATGAGCAACAACGTCATGAAGGGATACAGAACATAGAAGATATTACATTGACGTATAAAAAATGAGAAATAAATTAGAAATATTACAAATTGTGCAAAAGTGGCATTAAAACTGGCTGAAGCTGTTGCACTAAAACCATTGCAGGCATACTATCCGGTCAGGTGTAACATCTAATTTAAAAACGAGCTCTTTTAGCGACCAGCTAACTGGAACGAGACCCTTGCCGTTATACTGAGATATGACTATACTTCTAATGTTATCTTAAAAGCATTATTAAATTCTGATTTTGGTAATCATTATTAAATTGTGATTTTCATAATCATTATTAAATTGTGATTTTCGTAATCATTATTAAATTGTGATTTTCATAATCATTATTAAATTGTGATTTTCATAATCATTATTAAATTGTGATTTTCGTAATCATTATTAAATTGTGATTTTCATAATCATTATTAAATTGTGATTTTCGTAATCATTATTAAATTGTGATTTTCATAATCATTATTAAATTGTGATTTTCGTAATCATTACTAAATTGTGATTTTCATAATCATTATTAAATTGTGAATTTCATAATCATTATTAAATTGTGATTTTCGTAATCACTATTAAATTGTGATTTTCATAATCATTATTAAATTGTGATTTTCAAAATCATTATTAAATTGTGAATTTCATAATCATTATTAAATTGTGATTTTCGTAATCACTATTAAATTGTGATTTTCATAATCATTATTAAATTGTGATTTTCATAATCATTATTAAATTGTGATTTTCGTAATCATTATTAAATTGTGATTTTCATAATCATTATTAAATTGTGATTTTCATAATCATTATTAAATTGTGATTTTCGTAATCATTATTAAATTGTGATTTTCGTAATCATTATTAAATTGTGATTTTCGTAATCATTATTAAATTGTGATTTTCATAATCATTATTAAATTGTGATTTTCGTAATCATTATTAAATTGTGATTTTCGTAATCATTATTAAATTGTGATTTTCATAATCATTATTAAATTCTGATTTTCGTAATCATTATTAAATTCTGATTTTCGTAATCATTATTAAATTGTGATTTTTGTAATCATTATTAAATTTTGATTTTCGAAATCATTATTAAATTGTGATTTTCATAATCATTATTAAATTGTGATTTTCGTAATCATCGGTAGTCACTGGTTCGGGCTTTTTGTGCAATACAAAACTGTTAAAAACAAGGTGTGTTGAAGCGTTCCCGGTCTGCTACAAATGTTGTACTTATTCTTTCAATTTTTCGACAGAACCTCATACTTATGATCGGCCTTGTGGGTGAAATAATTATGTATTTTATATTTTCACATTTGATCGTTGTCAGACTCTATGAATTTTCCAGTTGTTAAACGCTGTTTTTTCAATTTTCACGCAATGTAAAAACAAAACTGTTGTTTCCTCGTTGTTTCATAGGATACAAATTCTATATCATCCATCAACCAACAAAAAAATCTCAAAATAAATTGCACACCCGCAAAATTGGATTCAAACGACTACAATATTTAGGAAAAACCCGAAGTCAAACTTAAACGACTATAACATATGGAAAAAACCCAAAGTAAAATTTCACACCCGCAAAAGAGGATTCAAACAGCGTTCCTTTTTCACAAGTCAGTGTTAAAAATCGAAACCTTGGATACTGATTGGTTGACAAATAGAGAAATTCAAAATACGTCAGCGAAATGTTGTTTTATTTTTTATTTTTTTCATAGCTAAAGAAAAACTGGTCTGTGGAGCCTCCCCACGTGACCAGAATTTAATATTTAAGAATGGCCCCTGACCGGTCAGTCAGTGCTTCCGAGCAGAGAGCATTAACCCAGTCGTGGTTCCGCCGAAGGGTAGAGTCACGACTCTGTAATAATAGACAGACATTTTTTGGCCCGGCTATATGGCCGGGAAGACCCACTATAAAATGACCATGTGTCACATCTAGCCTTGCGTGGGAAGGCTGGTAAATACCGTCAGTCAACGAGTCAGACACAGCAGGCAGTCCGTCAGATGGAAGAAGTAGCTGACAGCATCTCACCATATAAAGAAGAAACTTCAAGCTGACTCACCCTAACTGCCAATTTTATTTTCTTCTTTTTCACTCTACGCCAACCCGGGCGTAGGGCACGCCACAGTTTCATTCGACCTCTTCTTCCAACATCCTTTTCTTCATTTTCACACCGCTAAAGCGAACAACAGCAACAACGAAATGAACGCGTTAATTACCACTCCTTTATTTGTTTTGCTCTCTCTCTCTCTCTCTCTCTCTCTCTCTCTCTCTCTCTCTCAACCTGTTGCGACCTACTAAAAAGAGGAAGGTACAAAGACTTTACATTCCGTTACTACACAACCATGAACTCTAAACGTTTTAATACTTACATTTCTCTCCGAACAATTTTAACTACAAAACTGCATGCATTTTCTCAATGAACATTTTTCTTTTCGCAAATATATTAGTGTTCAGTTAACAAAATTTAACTTATATTTTCCTACGTACACTTCTCATTCTGTAAATAAATTTTTGCTTTAATGTACACACGAAATATTTTATCCTTTTACATTTTAGCAACCATTTTTCAAACCTCTGAAATTTAAATTGTGAGGACTTCGGACGTGTTTGGCACAAGGCCATTTTACCAAGCATCTACGAGGCTCTTACAGTTTTCTATTCAAACTTATGCTGCTAAATTTGGCGAATATGAAGAACTCAGGAAAATATGAGGAAAAATAAAACACCTATCAGCGATTATAAACTTTGAAATAAACTTTAAAAAAATATATCAGCAATATTGATTCTTTTTTCTTTACGACTGAAATAAACGATTCCTTAAGGATATGAATGTCTAATTTAAAGAAGATCACCTTAGAGAATTTTATTGTCAAGAATTACTGTTTTACCGAGAGAAAAAAATTAATTTGAAAAAAATGCCACATTGCGTCCACTTAATAACCTCTAAAAACAATACAAAAAATCACTGCGAATCAATACTGCATCTTAAAAATTGCCTAGCGGATTTCAAAGACGTGATATTCCATGACCATTGAAAGTTCAATATGAAGAGCTGACATCTTTGTTCTTTATGTCTGTGTTCACATAAGAATTGTTTTTAATTTGCAAACGATTCTTGTAGGGAAAATTATTTACAAAACATTCCATATGATGGCGGTTTTTTGAGAATTGCAGTTATTCTGAATTTGGTGACACTTTTTTTGTAACGCACTATAACGGTTCCAATATTGTGTCACGACTGACAGCAACGGTTCTCTAACGAATATTCTATCAGAATTCTCTCAGAACTCCGGGTATTTAGTTAACATCTCCCCATTGAGACAAGATATGACAAATTTGGGCTTAACGTGGGAAACCCGAGAGCGTACACTCGGAACAAGGGTCAATATTTACGCAGCCTCCGCAACTGTGGGATCCAGCACTTTGCATTGTCTATTTATCTCGGCCGAGTCTCCTTCCGTAGAGAGAGCTTAAGAGTCTCCTTTCGTAGAGAGAGCTTATACTCTGAAGACAGAGAGCTTGACAAATTGAGAGCTCTTTCGAAACAATGAATATTTGCCGAAACATTCTTCAATAAAACGACATATGACACAAGGTCGTGATTAACGTGAGGAATTCTGGCGCGTACGCCCAGGCCAAAGATCAATTTTACCAAGTCCTCGCAACCGCTATATTGGTCATAGTGCATTGACTATTATTCTTAGCTGAATCTCTCTCTGTAGAGAAGCCCAAACTGTGTCGTATATGCATGAAGACAGAGAGTTTGAGATTTGCGGGCTCTCTCAGTACTCTGGTTATCCACTAGAAACCTCCCCACTAAGGTTGGATGTGACACAAGGCCGACTATTTACTATAAGAATTCCGAGCCCGTAAGACGGGCAAAAATTCTTGTAGGCCCTGCATAAGCGATATAATTAAATTAATTAAAATTTAGTCATATTGCTGTTCATCTTAAATATCTCAAATTACATAAATGCTATATTTTTAAAGAAAGGATATATATATATATATATATATATATATATATATATATATATATATATATTCAGAGTTTCGGAAAGGATTTTTCTGTTGCTGAGATGATGTGTTATCCCCCGTGGGGATTTTTATATCGAAATGGTCATTCAACATCACTGAATTATTCCTTTTTTAATTTATATTTGCTCTGTAATATTTTATTACATGGAGCTCTCTTCCTGTATCATTTTTTAATATTAAAATAGAATTTTTAATATTAATTAGGATCGGGTTTTTGGAATTTACCTTCCTGCTTTATTCGCTTGGATTAAAGTATCTGAATTAAAAAAAAAACAAAAAAACATATATATATATATATATATATATATATATATATATATATATCAACCTACACGTATATTTATAGTTGATTATTCGGACAAAAGTATACCTATATATATATATATATATAAATTATAACATAAATATGTTATAATATCACTACAAAAGTAGCTATTTTGTTTCGACACTAATTGTGTCTTATCAAGTGATGAGGCTTATTTCAAGTTGAAGAGGTGTGTGTGTGTGTGTGTGTGTGTGTGTGTGTGTGTGTGTGTGTGTGTGTGTGTGTGTGTGTGTGAAACAGTTACTTTATAGAACTTTTTTCCATTTTGTCATTACGAGGCAGACTATTATTCTGATATACGAACTTTATATATATATATAGAGTGAGAGAGATAGAGAGAGAGAGAGAGAGAGAGAGAGAGAGAGACCTACACTAACAGTCATAAATATTAGGCCACCCCAATGTTCTAAAATACGATGTATTTCATATTATATTTTAGTATTTATTGCCAAGTGAATAATTGTAAATAAAACTTGAATGTTTCATTTGTTAGTATTGCACAATAACATGCGCATCAAATGAATTTATAAATATTTACTAATTACTTATATTGCAGTTTCATCAATGAAAGAATGAAGAAATTTTAATGTGATTCGGACGACTTCATTTTTGCTTCCTTGCCTCGTAAAATTTTGCAAAGTAATAAAGTAATAATAACAAAAGTACTATTTTATTTTCATTTGGCAATAAGTACTTAAAATAGCATGAAATACATAATTTCTTTTTTTAAAAAACAGCTTGGTTTAAAAATTCTGGCTGGTAGTGTATATATATATATATGTATATATATATACACACACACACACACTTCTGACCATAAGTTTGGGACCACCCAAATTTTTAGCAGAATCAAATTCACCGAGTTTGTATTTTTTGTTATTCGTATGCGGATGTCAAGTAAAAAAAAAGAATTCTTTTCAACTTTAAATTAAACATTTACTAAGTTTGCTGCTTGGCTCCTCTTATTGTGATCAAGTTCTTGCCGAAAATTCAGATTTATACAGATATTATAATGAAGGTATAATTTATTTTTGTAAGCCAGATTACTACACTATAAATGGCAAGGAAGAAACAGATTATCATTAAAAAAAAAGAGCTCAGGTTGAAATTCTTTCGAAAGAGGATATTCTGAAAGTGTTATTGCTAAAGAATTAAGACAAATGACGTACATTATTGCCTCCTGAGACTTTGTGAAACTGAGTTAAATATTGACAGAAAAAGATCTGGTAGGCCCAGAGTAACACCTATTGTAGAGGATAGGCACTTGATCATATCTAGCAAGAGGAATAGAATAAAAACCGCAACGGAATAAACAATTGAAATGAATACTTCTCGGCAATATCCAGTATCTGTTACGACTGTTAAGAGACGACTTCATTCTGCTGGGCTTAAAGGGATAAAAGGGATCGTACATCTCGAAATGAAGTTCCTAAAAATGAACAAATGTTGCTTAAATGCTTGCAGGATGCTTGGAAATTACTTTCAACAAATTATTTTTATAAGTTAATAGAAAGAATGCCAAGGATTTGCTCTGTAGCAATAAAGGCTCGTGGTGGTTTTTTTGATGAAAAAAAAAATGAATTTAATTAAATTTGAAATTACTCTATGTTAATTTTGGTTGTAATTATTGTACAATTGAAATATATCTATATTTAGTCTTCTAAGACATAACATTTGATATTTTCCTCTCTTAGAGAATAAATCTAAGTGATCCCTAACTTACTTCTGGTCGGTAGTATATATATATATATATATATAAAGAGAAAGAGGTGGGGTAAAATTCATAAAAAACACGTTTTGTGATATCACACCAACAAGTTCGTTCGTCAATAAAACTTTTATATTTCAAATCTCTAATTCAGGTGTTTTATATCGGTACTAAAATCATTAACAGTTTTTTTCAAAGTTGTATTTTTTTCTTTTCGTTACATTCGAGTTCTTTCGAAAGTAATGATTAACTTTATTCAAATATCCTTATTATCCACAATTCTTAAGAATGACCGTATCGAAAGTACTAGAAAGAAATTTCGACAGTTTATCACTCATTTCAATGCGGATAAAAATACCTCAATTTTAAATTGTAAAGCAATATAAAAGTTTTATTGGTGTTTAACTTGATTACATCTTGATAAGACGTATGTATATATTTCTCCAGCAATCTTTTTTAACATGTTTTGTTAAAAACGAATGACAAGAAGATATTTTAATTTTTTATTTAATTTTTCCAATATCCTTGCATGTTATTTCTTGCTGGCGATAAAAAAAAGGTAATAATGTTCCATTAATGTTTTACTTTCCAAGCTCTTTCAGCCACTTCACTAACCATTTTTAAGGATGTTATTTATCGATGTTGTTATATTATTCTCATGTGTGCAATGTAACGTAAGAGATTTCTTTTTTATAGAAGAAATGTTTAAAAGCTATCACGTGACGCGCGCGAGTCTATTATAAAAAAATCCGCAGTTAAATAATTTTGTTGATGACAGAAGAAAATTATTTGATATATATATATATATACATATATATATATATATATCACACACAGACACGTATGTATATATATATATATATATATATATATATGTATATATATATATATATATATATTTTTGTATGTGTCTGTGTGTGTTACGGTTTAATTGCCGCAGATGATGCATATTAAATTGAAGTTGTTGTCAGTTAATATTCCAGTTCAATAAAATGTTGTTGAACATGTCATTTCTTGAAAATATACCTTTTAGTATATACGTCCAGACTTCCTCTGTGTGTCTGTGTGTGTGTGTGTGTGTGTGTGTGTGTGTGTGTGTTGTTACTGCCTAATGGTCGCAGCATAAAATATAAAAATGAGGATAAGAAACCACTTTTGTCCGTCGTCTGAAATTTAAAAAATATGCACGCGTTTTTCTTCTTTCTTTTTTTTCATATTTTACTTTTTCCCCATTTTGTTCAGTTCTTTACTTCTTTTTCAATGTTGCAAGATTCTGTTGCTAAAAGATACTTGATGCTTCTTCACAGTCTTAACAGCATAAGGGTTTTCACTCAGTTGTAAAGCTTTAATGTTGAGTTGACCGATGCATTCTCAGTTGTCCGTCACTGGTTGAAACATACATGCCCTTTCGTTCGGTTATTAAAACATAACTTAGTAATTCACCTTTGCTTTTTTGTTCGTCAATGTTAATCAAGTAATTCTTCGTATGTTGCATGAGACTAATATTAGTGAGATGGATGCAACGTCCTACTTCTTCATTAAGCAACCTTCTCATGATATCATAAAAAAACAAATCCTGATGAAAAGAGCAAGAAGCAGAATCAGATCAGAGATAGGACAAGAACAGGAGGGTTCGTCAAAGACACTGGAACAAGGAACGCCATATTTATGATTAGGATGCTCTCCAAAAGGGCAATACAAATGAAGAAAGACTTGTACATATGTTTTATTGATTATGCGAAGGCATTCGACAAGATACGACACAAAGAATTGATGGAGATGCTCGGCAGCCTCGATATTTTTGGGAAAGACATCAGAGTATTCAAGAATCTCTGCTGGCAGCAAACTGCCTGCACACGGAGAGGTAACGATTTCAGCAGATTTACAAAGTTAGAAAGAGGCGTAAGACAAGGATGTGTCTTTTCACCGGATCTGTTCAACTTGTACAGCGAGAATATTTTGAGTACCCTAGATGACACGCCAGGATTTGTCAACTTGAACAACATAATGTATGAAGATGATACATTGCTGATTGCAGACACGGAAAGAAAACTACAAAACCTCCTACAGAAGGTATCGGTGGAGAGTGACAAAAATGGACTACAAATAATCTACAAGAAAACTGAATTCATGGCCATCAGCAAAAAGTCCAAACCAAAATGACAAATACAGGTGGGGAATACTAGAATCAAGCAAGTAAAAAATTGAAATAACTGGGAAGTGTTCTAACAGGAGATGGAATGTGTGATACAGAGATCCAAAGCCGAATTGGCATGGCAAATGATGCGGTCTAGAAGCTGAGGAAAGTACTAACACACAGGAAAATTTCACTAGAAACAAAGAAAAGAGTGCTGGATTGTTATGTGATGTCAGTTCTTCATTACGGCAGTGAATGCTGGACAATATCATCGAAAATGAGAACAAAACTTGAAGCAGCGGAAATGTGGTTCTACAGAAGGATGCTGAGGATATCGTGGACTGAGCATGCAAAAACGATGAGGTGTTGGAAAGAATGTCAACAAAAAGGAAATTATTAGTGAGCATCAGAAGGAGACAACTAAAGTTCCTGGGAAATGCAATGAGGAAGGAGGGCTTGGAGAAACTGATACTGACTGGCTAGATAGAAGGAAAAAGAAACAGAGGAAGGCAGCGGATACCATATTTGCAGGGCCTGATCAGGAACAAACATACTAAGAGCCACAAGGGATAGGGAGACGTGGAGAACCACGATCGCCTACGTCCTGAAGGGACATGGCGCATAGAAGAAGAAGTTTTCAAGTATTTTCGGTTACAATTTTTTATACTGGATCATCTCCCTCTGCATTTGTGTGATTCGCCGTTTCTAGCCATTTACCGATTATTTTTTATTAGTTTCATGTTCAATTCTCATCCTCTGGTTTATGTTAATTTCAGTGCGGATTTGGTAAGGTCGCCACAAAGAGAGAGAGAGAGAGACTGTCACAGTTAGAGGGAGAAAGAAAGAGTGAACATTTTTTTGACTGTATGACTGTTTATGACGGTGAGGGTTAGGAGTGAATACAAGAAAAATTAACGATATCTAAACTTCTTTATAAATGGAACAGCGTGTGTGTGTGTGTGTGTGTGTGTGTGTGTGTCCGTTACCTATAGATTCCGAAACAGCTGAACCGATTTTCTTGAAAATTGACACAGTTGTACTATAAGCGTCTGCGAGTTTTCTTAGCTAGGTTTTGAGTCGCGGTATCCCTGATAAATATCGAAAATCGATAATCCAAAAAAACGGCTATTAGAAGGAGTGTTCCGATTTTCATCAAATTTGATACACTCATAGACAAAGATATAAGAAACGATATTCAGAAGCATCAAGGTTGAAATTCTTACAATAGTGCAGAAAATCAATAATATATATATATATATATATATATATATATATATATATAAAAGGTAAGACGTTTGTCTGTGTGCCTGTTTATCTGCCTGTATGTCTGTATTTTTTCAGCCCTTTTATTTTAGTTTTTGCTTCGGTTTGGCTCTAATTAGATATAATTGTAGTTCTTAGTCTCAGCCATGATACCATTTACTCAGAGGGTTATTTAGGCTTCAAAATTCAGTTTGCGACGAAAATAACTTATTTGATATCAATACCAGGAAATCAAAATTTGACTTACATCCATTCATTTTTCTTTCAGTCTACGGTTTTGCATTAACTGGAAACAACTATTGCTTTTTAGTCTTTTGTGCCAACGTCCAAAGAGTCTGAGCTCCAGGACCATGGATTAGTTTTAAAGCTTTCATTACATTCGAGCAACGCCGGGCTATACTGCTAGTATATATATATAATTGGAGTAGATAGACTAAACTATCGCCCGGTTCACACTCCACACACCTCTATTGAACAGGTGAAGATGCTCATCCCTTGTTTCCTGTTTAGGATGTGGTTTCCCGTTTTTTTTCTTTTCCAATCTTTTCACTCTTTTTTTATTTTATTTTATTTTTTTCAGTTGGAGTAGATAGACTAAACTATCGCCCGGTTCACACTCCACCCACGTCTATTGAACAGTTGAAGAGGCTCATCCCTTTTTTCTTGTTTAGGATGTGGTTTCCTGTTTTTCTCTTTTCTCTTTTCCAATCTTTTCACTCTTTTTTTATTTTAATTTATTTTTTTCAATTGGAGTAGATAGACTAAACTATCGCCCGGTTCACACTCCACCCACGTCTATTGAACTGGTGAAGATGCTATACCCTTGTTTCCTGTTTAGGATGTGGTTTCCTGTTTTCTCTTTTCCAATCTTTTCATTCTTACGTAGCCCCGTGCGCATCAGTGGCGTTTTCGCCTTGCTTAGGGTGATATGATTAAAAAATATATACATATATATATATATATTCAAATGACTTTTATTATCTGAAGGAGATCGCGATTTGTTCATATAAAATGAGTTTATTTAGATGTTGACAGCGTTCCCTGTCGACTAACATGCCATACTAACTACACCGTTTGAAATCTTACTGAACTTTGCAATATTCATGTTTATGATTTTTTTTATCCCTATTTCTGAAAATACTATAGTTTTATTTTGTACAATTTCTTGTACACTTAACAAGGATTAGGCATTTATCTTGAAATATTTTCTTCACGAGCATAATTATCATATAAGTATTATTGTTGTGATACCGACCGAGCAAAATGGAGCTGACCGGATGTTTGCTCTATAGCAACCAGAAAGTGAATGAATAAAAATCATCTCTGCGCTGGTGTATTCGCGTCGATGTTCCGGCTGAAAAATAAAAATTAATCAAATATCAAATTTCCATTTCGCGAGCCTACGCGAATTTTATTTATCAGCCAATGGGAAGCCCGGAATCAAATACAAGCGTGAAATTCAAAACGAGCTGATTGATCCAAAAAGCAGATATAAAAAGCAGAGACACAAAGCCTCGTCAGACAGACTGACGCTGACAAGAGAAAATGTAATCATATCACCTTGACTTAAATCGAGCGGCTACTATATTCGCCTCCCTTCACTTCTCATCACTCCTTCCCTGTCTCAAAAGTACTTAGAAGTGGCAACTTCAAAATGAACATACCTCCGCTTCCACATTCCTGAGCCTTTTATCTTTTTCAGCTCATTATTATTTGTCATGAACACTTTAACCTCCGTTGGACTTATATTCAAGTATCATTTTAATTGTAAAAACATTAATTGATATGTATATATATATATAAATGTTATTTTATACTCAAATTGCCTTTCTTGATTTTATAATCATTTTATGACTTATAGTGGGCTATCTTCCACAAGGCCAAATTCTGTTAACCTGCAAAGGTATACAATTACCCTTCACTACAAACGGAATAGATAAGATATACCCGCTATATCATATTCATCAAGTTATTTTTTGTCGTTTCAAATGCTAAGCTCTTTTTTTTATTTCCATCCTGGTTTCTCGTTCCCCCATCTTCATATCTTTCAGATTTAAAACTAACTTTGTAAGTCATAATTAAACTTACTTTAGAAATGTATACAATTCAATCCTCAGTACTAACGAAATAACTTCTCCCTCGTTTATTTATTTTAATAATTTCATCTCAATGAATGCGATGATAGCATTAAATGCAATGGGTTGCTGGAAGCGGAAAAGAATAAGAAAACGTTTGCGTTCTTACACTTGGTAATTTAAAATTATGCGGAAGTCGTCTATATATTGTTCTGGAAATTGTCATTTATTATGTTGGGGCGCTCTCCACGTTTCTACGGAGATGGACCATTCGAATCATTATATAAAATAGTAGTGATTATACCTCGAGGGAGGAAGTCGAGTAAGGAAGTCGAGTGAGCGTGTCTGTCGGGTATTTCCGGTATTGCACCAGAAGTGTTCTACTAGTCAATCTATCACGTCTCTACGACGATACTGTATACTAATTACCTTGTTCTGTATTCTACTAATCCTCACCTCTTCTTTTTCCTGTCAATACACCTACTTTTATACTATTATGTTGTTTTGTATTATTTCACATAATTCTGTTACCCGACGTAACAGTTTATAAACTCTACATCGTTTTTGCTTTTAATCGTTTCCTCCCAAGCAAGGCGGTGTCACTGGTGATGTGCAGGAGGCTACATAAAAAAGTAAAGTTTACGCAGGAAGAGAGCGATGAGAAAGACGAACCAGCCACAGCGGGTGTCAGACAAAGGACAACAGAAGGATGGGAATACAGGCGTGATGTCAGTTGCGAAGGTAGATTGAAAAAGGTAAAAACAAGCTACATGGGGTGGTGTGGAAAGGACGACAGATGGCCTGAAGTCAAGTAGACTAAGACATGGCAATTGACATTGCATCTGCATTTCTGGATGTTGTAGCCGTCAGAGAAACAAGTCTAGCAAGCTGTTATATATTGACCTGGAAATTGACAAAGTTTATAAACACTACTTGAAACTAGTATTTAATTTGTAAATAATAAATAACTTGATGTCGTGATATCGATTCCAAGGTTTTCTGTTACTACATTTTCATGTTGCTAACATTAGCTTTAGACTATTGTCAAATCCTACATTTGATATAATGAATGCTTTAGGTTTCAAAGTACTTATAAAAATCCACTATTGATTTCTATGTCGACACTGTTTATATCTAAAAAGTAAAATTTAAACGGGAATTATTCTACCTAGAATGCTTCATAAATACCGGACTAAATACACCTAAAAAGTAGAAGCTGTATAATATGGTTCAACCCCACTTTCTGCAAACTATCTATATTAGATAGTTGGCAGAAATATATAATATATATGTGTTAGCATTAATTTTGTGCATATGCGTATACAACTGATTTTCATAGGTAGGTATGTGGATGTGTTAATTTAAGTGTATATATATACATAAGATATTTATACTCATATGAAGATAGATTAATGCATATGGATATATTTGTGTATGTGTATATACATGTATATATGCATTTATGTGAATATATATGTACATATATGTGTATATTGTTACCAGGACGCATTTATATATAAAATAATATTAATAATGTAGAAAAAGTTGTAGTAAGGGACTCTATTGAGCCCTAAGTGTTATTCCAAAAAGTTTTAATTCATGAAGTACTTGTTAATAAATAAATTAGGAATAGAACGATTTGGATGATTGTAGAAAGTTCCAAAAGAGTCGAGAGAGTTCGAAAGGTTGAAGAATATGCAAATTAGGTGTTAGCCCCTATAAAAGTAGGTTTGGGGAACGGTGCATTTAGTTGATAACAGGATGGGTTGACCTCATCAGCGCCGATTAACATTCAGTGATGTATATCCAGCCGAAAGTCGACGACAAAAAACTAAAACTTGAAACAGTTGATAAAAGATGAGCTGACCTCCTCAGCACCGCTTTCGATTCAAGGAATTATATCCAGCAGAAAGGATCTCTTTAAGTCGACGACAAACTCAAACTTGAAAGAGTTCTTAAAAAGATTTGCTGTCATATCAACTCCAGTTAAGATTCAAGGATCTATATCCAGCCGAAAGAATCCCACAAAAAAGTCCGAACAACTAAAAACGGAAAGAGAACCTCATGGAACTATCTGGGTAAATACATCGTTTTGCCTATTTCATTGACCAAGCCCATAATTAGTTTTTATATACGCATTTAAGTATTTTCAAAAAGTATAGCACTTAACTTCCCCGCCAACTTAACTGGGTAACGATATTTGACATCTTCCTTCCCCTTCTCTTCCTCGTAAAACTTCGCTTGCCAATAGTAATCTTTATGTTTCTATTTGAATGCAAAACTATATTTGAAAATATTTTTATCTAATGTTTTGTGAATTAAATATTTGTCTGTATTTTAACTCTGAGTTTTGCTCAATCATTTTTCTTTTTTGTTTTGTTACAATTAAAACGTAACATAAATGGGGGCTCGTAAAAAAAAATATGTATATGTATGCGTATGTATGTGTATATCTGTATGTATGTATATATATATATATATATATATATATATATACTTCTTCTTGTGTATGTAGTTGGGTGTGTACTCAACTCTATCATACATGTAGATTACCTTTTAGTGTAAGCAATCATTTAATTTTTTTTTTTTTTTTTTTTTTGGCGTATTGAAGAAATTGTGGTTGAAAACCCCGATATAGTTAGCATATCTACTGATGTGGAGCGAAAAGTGGGTCCACGGAAATATAACACGGAACACGAGGTGTAGGTTAAAGGAAGATGTATTTACAGGAAAGGTTACAAAGAAGAAGGTACAGTAAACAGAACTTACGAATACAGTATAATCCTTGATAGTCGACTGCGGTCATGCGCACAGTGATACTGTCTGGTCACCCACTACTGCTATCACACACCTATTAATATAGCAGTGGGTGAGTCCATGTTGAGGTGAGTCTGGGTTCCACAACATATACTTGTATATATAATGAATTATTTTGAACATTATTTTTACAGATACTCGTATTTAAGTAGATATTCTGTTTTTAATTAAACAGTATTTTATATTTATATCTACCGGCCTGATTATTGTACGATAAATTTTATTGCGAAAATGTGTGCTATCCAGCAGGATTCGAACCTGCGACCCCTATTTACATAGGGGAAGCTACCATTTGATCTGGTACTGTCTTAACCACTCGACCATGAATAGCCTCTTGATCAGACGAGGTTTTTATCATGCTTATATAACACAATTTTCGATCTACCGTAAACAAACCATATCTGCTCTGAAATGTATCGTAAATGTCAACAAATGTAAACATGTTACGGAAATTAACGAATTTTAACGAAACTTGGTTATAAGCAACCGACAATTTGTATATGTTTTTTTTTTTTAATCATTTCACCCCGAGCAAGGCGGAAACACCACTGATGTGCAGGGGGTTACATAAATGTAAAAAGATTAATTAGAAAAGAGTGAGGAGTACAAGCTAGTTAGAAAGGAATAATAGAAAGCTGAGAAAGAAGGTGCGATGACAGATACATAGGTGGAGAGAAAGGGAAGGTTATACAGGGGAGGGGAGAGAGCTAGAGTCCAGTGGTTAGTAGATGAGTATTAACTTTGCATTTAAATTTCTGGGGGTTGTAGCCGTCAGGAAAGCAAGAATACGGGAGTGAGTTCCACAGGCGGGAAGTGCGAGAGAGGAAGCTGCAGGAGTAGAATTGTCGTCTGCATTTGGCTAACCTGACTGTGAATGGGTGGGACCCAGTTGCCAGTCTGGTTGCACGGGTAAACACCTGTTGAGGAGGCATCAGTGACTTAAGCTCATCCGAGCAGAAGCCATGAAAATATTTATAGAAGAGACAGAGGGAGGCCACATTTCGACGATGGGAAAGTGGCTGCAGTCGAGTCGCCAGATCAGTACCTATCACATTACAGACTCTTCTTTGGAGCTTGTCAAGAACACTGAGGAGAACGGCAGGGGCACCTGACCATAAATGGCAGCAGTACTCCATGCACGGACGGATGGTTGACTTGTATACATGCAGGATGGATTCAGGTGGAAAAAACATCCTGGATCGACATAGTGACCCAACCTTCTTAGCAGTAGATTTTGCTATGGATTCAATATAGTGGTTCCATTTGAGGTCTGAGGACAGGGTAAGTCCGAGGAGGCGTAGTGTATTACTCTCCGGGAGAATCACCTGGTCCATGCTTATGGGAGGCAGAAGAGGTTGCCTGTAATGGTTGACAGACAAGAGCTTGGTCTTAGAGGAATTGAAGTTGACAAGCCACTTCTTGCCCCAGTTCACCACAGAGTGTAGATCTCGCTCAAGGTCAGCAGCGAGATTATGTCTGTCCGCCACGACAGGTTTCTTACTGTATGCAGCTACTTTATCTTATACAGTGAAACCAATGAAATGTAACCGCAATTTCTACTCTAACTGCTTCTTTCCTCGCACTTCCCGCCTGTGGAATTCCCTACCGCATGCTTGCTTACCCGACGGCTACAACCTCCAGGAGTTTAAATGTAAGGTCAATAGACACCTCCTAACACACTAACTCACACCCACTCTCTCCAACTCTCTCCCTATGTACATCCTTAGTCGTCTATCACACTCCTTTTGACATTTCCTATACTCAATCGCACTATGTAACTCCCTGCGCTATAGTGGCTGTGGAATGCCTTGCTTGGGGTGACACGATTAAAAAAATGTAATTGAATATAGGTCCTTATGTGTATATGTGAAGTTTGTATAATTGTATATATAGGTTTTAGTATTAATTATACGCGTATATGCCTGGATTTCAGAGGTAAGTATGCGGATGTGTGAATACGAGAGTGTAAGATATATATATGGATGCCACTATATGTGTTTATATATGTATACATATGTATATGTGTATGTATCTATGAGTATATGTGTATGTGCGGGTATTCATATATATGTATATATGTTTATACGTGTTCCTGTGCAAGTGGGTGGGTGTTTATTTGTTTATGGTCAGTCATCCTGCCCAATAAACGCTTTCTCCTCTAACCTTGGTGATCCTTATAATATAAGACTGGAGATTTTTATTCTGGTTCATGTTACTGGAATTCTCTGTCTTTGAAATATTTCTAAAATGTTCTGTAGAAATTTATACCAAATAAAATCCTGGTTTGGTGCAATGAGTATATTAGTTTGTTGAAATGGATTATAATTTATAATTACTTTAGATGATATGCTGAGTTTTCTATTATATATTTGATCTTGCTCCATATAATATCTATTGAGCTTTCTGTACATAACTATCGATTAATTTTTTTATTAAATTGATCTTTTTGGATTATCTCCTCCGTTCACGGACTAGTCATCACTAAGTCATTATTAATGTTGCTAGTGCAGGAATAACTAATTTTTAGTGTTTTCCGATTGTAAATTAAAAAATTAGTTATTCTTGCACTAGAAACATTAATAACCTCATCAACTCAAGCAATAAAAATATATATAGTAAGTAAATTTTGTAACAGTCAACAAACAGATAGTAAAGTCTCCTGTAACTGTCGAATCAAAAACAAATGCCAAGTTAGTGGTATATGAAATCCGCACAAGTCATATAACAAGCAACCATTTTCTCTAGTGAACACGGAAACGAGAAAAAAGTATACATAGGAATTTCAGGCAGAGCATGGAAATAACGTCTATATAATCATAAGCAATCTTTCTCTAAACCCCACCTGAAATATTAAACCGCTCTTTCTAAACATTTCTGGAAATTATAAGATAGAAATCTCTACCGACAGATTAAATGGAAGATTATAGGTAAATCTCAAACTCCCAATAGCGTCAGAAACAGAAGCAATTCATACTTAAACGAAAACATTTGAATTATCAAATTCAGAGAAACTGGCCAATTATTAAACCAGAGAAATTAAATCAATTTAAATGCCGTCATAAAATAAATTTAAACTATCTAGTATATAGAATCTTATAATAGCTCCATTCCATATTACTGCTGATTCATTCCTATTTTGTGTTGATCATTCATTGAAGGATTTTACGAATTAAAAAAATGAAATTGGAGATCTACTATAAAATGATGGGTACAAATGTCAGTATATGAATGCAACGACTTTGTATTATGTATGAAATTGAGAGTGTCCTACTTTGCATTATGTAATTCTGGTTGTATTTTAATATAAATATTTTATTGTGTATATGGGTACACCTACTTGTATGGTTATACAAGGGTTGCTGTTTGTTTTTTTGTTTTTTTTCATGTATATGGCTGAACCTACTTATACGCATGTTCTGTGTATATGGGTGCGCTTTATTAAAAGTATATATATATATATATATATATATATATATATAATTTGTTTGGATATTATTTTTGATCGATACTCATATTTAAGTAGATATTCTGTTTTTTTAAAATTAAACAGTATTATATATTTATATCTACTGGCCTGATTATTTACGATACATTTTTATTACGAAAATGTGTGTCATTCGGCAGGATTCGAACATGCGACCCCTATCCACATATGGGAAGCTACCATTTGATCTGGCAACGTCTTAGACCTCTCGATTATGAATGACCTCCAGTCTAAACAAGGTTCTAATCAAGCCTATATAAAACAATGTTCGATTCATCGCAACAACCATATCTTCTCTGAAATGTATCGTAATGTCAACAAATATAAACATGTTACGGAAATTAACGAAGATTAACGAAACTTGGTTAGAATCAACCGACGATTTGAAATGATTTGTTTGAACATAATTTTTGATCGATATAATTATCACTTGTAACCATATGTATGAATATTCCGTGCATATTTGTTTCATTAAGTCTTCGGGAAATAGTGTGCTTTGATATTTTAATGCCAAGTTTAGCATTAGCTCTTTTAGTGATGGCGGTTTGTGTCGCAAATCGAACCTTTTTGGTTTCTTTACCTATCCATCTGTCTTCCCTTGCAGTAGTTTACCTAGGCCTTCTAGGTAGATTCTTGGCTTCACATGACCTAGTTTTTTCAAGTTTTCTTAAAATACTATGAATAACACTTTTAGATTTTCCAACGCTCTTTTAAATATCCCCAATCGACAGTTTATCTTCATTACGTAACTTTACTATCAGTTTTCTAAGTTCCAATGACGTCACAAATATTTTGGCCATATTTACAATGCAAGAGTAAATAAAGAACCGGTGCAATTTAGTAAAATACCGGATTTTATATTCTTACAGTAAAAAATTTTCTATCATGAAAAATAATTATTAAATTTCATGGATTTATTTAATCGTTCTGATGTTTTTGATCATCTATTTTTTCGAATGTTTTATCATTATTCTTATAACTTTATCAAAATAAGTTTATTAAGCTTTATATTTTGGAATTATATAATTTAACTTTATATCCTTAATTTTCCTTGATAAAATATTCCTTAAAAATAAAAAGTTATTTTATATTTAGAATTTTCTTAACATCGTTTTGATCTTTACGCTCGCTACTGTATATGCATATTTTCTGAATATATATGAGTTTTGTTAGTGTACTTGCGTGAATATGTGTTTGTATTATTTACACGCATATCAGTACGGTCTTCATAAATATGTATGTGAATGTGCGAAGACAATAAAATATGGATATATGAAAGTACGGAAATATGTGTATTCGGATATAATTGTGTACGCGTGAGTGTGTTCATATATAGGGTTATATGTGTTTACGTATTCATATGCTTATGAGTGGCGTTAATGGTTTTATGGTTCCTACCCTATCCAAATGAACTTTCTTCGCCTGGTCATTATGATTTTTAAGTGAGATAAGGGCAAAATCTCTGTTCGGGATCATGTTACTTGATTTCGATTTCATTTTAAAAGAAATCATTATTCCTGGAAAATATTTGCACTGAATGGAACGAATATAGTGTGTCCTGATGATATGAGCAAATTTAGTTCATAGAAATTAATTATAATTTATAACTACTCTAAATGATGTGTTGAGTTTTCCTTTATAAATATTATATTGCTCTGGATAACATCCATTGATCTCTCTATAAAGATCTAACAATTAATATTTTATTTTAAGTAAATCTTGTCGAATTATCCTTGCCATTCATTATACACGCATATATATATATATATATATATATATATATATATATATATATATATATATGTATATATATATATATATATAAGTAATTCATCGAGCTTTTTATTCGACCTCAACAGAATGCAGAAAGCACTGGACGGCCGTTTCGCCCTATATTTGGGATCTTCAGCAATGCGCATCCACTACCAGGAATCGAACCACAACAGTTTTGGTTATTAAGCTGATGTCATATCAACTCTACCACGGGCCCTGATGACGACGAGGTAACGAATTAAACTCGAGAGGACGAGTTCAGCCTAAATATAAGACGAAACGGCTGTCCAGTGCTTTCTGCATTCTGTTGAACTCGATGAGTTAATTAATTATTCAAATCCTCCTACTACTTCAATCATATATATATATATATATATATATATATATATATATATATATATATATATAATAATAATAATAATAATTAGGGGTAGAATCGCCGACTGACGCCAATTCGGTTGGGTTTCGATCCGGAGTCTAAGCCGTATTGATGAGCTTTGATACAGCGAAACAGATCTGTCTGCAGATGACTATACATATATATATATATATATATATATAGGCAGCATATATTCATGCCAAAATGTTCCATTGAATAATCTGGATATATTGTGTTTTCATATTCCATAGTTATTCTTTCCAGTTGTCTAATCAGTTTATTGATGTTAAATTGAAATTCATCATACGAATATAGCAACAACATTCTTAAGTGCATATATAACTTAATGTCATTTTACATGTCTACCAATTTCCCGTTATCTCCCTTAAATTGAAACGCTTGTTTAGTAAAATTAATCCATAAATACAAGAGATAAATTTAAAATTTTTAAATAATTAACCAGCGTGTTCGCGCTTGTTTTAAATGTCGGCCTCACAACGAAATGCAGTTAAAGTTTGTTTTCGTAATTTACCCCTGAACACGATCTTGGAAAAGATTGAATGTAATTGGTTTAATAAAAATTAATTTCGGTTTCATTTTTATTGATACTTTTAAATCATTTTCTGTTTTTAGAGAAATGTTTTTGAATTAGTTTGAAGAATATAATGCTTATTTTCGGAGGGGGTGTTTGATCCAAATTTGATTTCGTTTTCTGTTGTTTTTGTTAGTCTTGCCTTTCTTTTTGTATTATTGTTTATTTGAATACTCGCAGTTTTCTAGTGTTGATTCGTATATTTTTATTTTCATTGAATATTTGTAAGTTGATAAGTTTTTCTTTTAAATGATTTTATTTATACATATGGATGTTTGTTTCAATACAATAGGTGGTGGTTAGATCGTTTGTTTATATACATTGGGTTATTTGTTTGTTTTTGTTTTTTGTTTGTTTTTTTCACATTCTTATTTGCATATTTCGTTGTTTCTGCTGGAAGTCCCTGCATTTTATAGGTTTATTTATTCATTTATTATTTTGTCTATAGTTCTGCCGTTATAATTTCTCATAATTAGTAGTTCATCGCCCTTGTATAAACACTTACCTTTTTTGTTTATCATATTTCCTAATTTGTTGATTATGTATATGCCTACGAGCTCGTTACTTGTTTGCCTTCATAGCTACTCATTGTTATGTAACAATTTATTTCAATATCTTCAATATTAGCTCATTTTATTACTTAAAAATTTAACTTATTGAACAGGCAATGTTTTAATTACTAATATTATTTTATTTGTATTTATGAACAAATCCTCTTATAGCCTTAAAAAATTTAGCTTATTGAAGTGGCAAATTTTTAAAGATTTCAATTATTATTTAATTTGTACTTACGAAAAAATCCTCTTATAACTTACTTACTAAATAAGTGGTTATTTTGTAATTGTTATTGTAATATTATTAGCACTTACAAACAAATTCTCTTAAGTTTATTTTTAACATCGCATTTCATTTATCTCATTATACTTATATTTATGGTGTTTTTTATTTTTTCTTATATTTATTTTATTTTATTTTTTCCAACGTTTGAATTTGTTTTTTTCTTTTTCTTTCTTCCCTTCAATGTTTTTTTTTTCTAATTTTTATGCTTCCGGATTAAAATTTTTAACATGTCAGGCTTTCCGAAGCAAAGCATTCGTAACACTATTGTCAAGTAAGTCGTACACACACCGTTCCTCCCACCCCGGTTAGTTCATCTCATTGGCTGACCTTGTTATTATTTCTTCAATTTATTTATTATATATATATATATATATATATATATATATATATATATATATATATATATATATATATATATATATGTGTGTGTGTGTGTGTGTGTGTGTGTGTGTGTGTGTGTTAGTTATCCACATAGAAGCCTGTTTCGCTGTATCATAGCTCAACAGTTCGACCGATTTGGTGTCAGTATACAAACGCCAGTCACCGAATGAAATATATATATATATATATATATATATATATATATATATATATATATATAGTCATCCGCAGACAGATCTGTTTCGCTGTATCACAGCTCAATATTACGGTTAGACAGCCGATTGCTTTTTACCCAGTATTGAAACCAGACCGAATTGGCGTCAGTCGGCGATTATACCTCTGAGTTAAGGGCTCTCGGTAGAAGGAGGCAGACATTTTAGCGTGTATATTATCATTATACACGCCCAATACCTGAGAGTGTTCTAATTCATTGCTGAATGAACGAAATATATATATATATATATATAAAATCTCCTTATCTATATATTACAAAATAAATTAATCAAATTTTACTGGCTGATGATAATGTTTTAGTACCGTAATTTTATAGATATTGATTCGCTCTATACTATTATTATTATTATTATTATTATTATTATTATTATTACCATATATTTATGTACTTCCATTTGTAACCATTATATATATATATATATATATATGTGTGTGTGTGTGTGTGTGTGTGTGTGTGTGTATGAGTGTGTGTGCGTGTGTGTGTATTATTCGCTGTTACATAACAATGTGTATGTAACCACTACTAAATTGCGCATTTTGTATAAAGAACAATGTTTCATCAGGTAGTTAATATTGACAATAGTTTTTAACATTGACAAACCTTTTTAACACTGACAATTTCTTTTTTTAACAGTGATAAACATTTTAAATTTGAGAGAAATTTATTTGATATTATCAAAAATATCACTGTACATTACCAAAGAAATAAATTTCCAGAACATTTGGACGCAGTGGTTCGGGATTGAAATGAAACAAATCGGATTTTTTGTGAAATAAGATAAAACTTGTAATTTTTTATGAATTTAATCCTAAGGAGTACAAAGCTTTAATAAAGAAAAATTAATGAATAACTCCAAAAAAGACAACACTGAGTTTTCTAATTGTACTGACACTATCAACTTTTTGGATAAATTTATCAATGACTAGTTGGAAAACAGTAATAGAGTTACAAAACTCATTACAAAGAAGTCATATGTGTTATTAAAGGACCATAAACCTGAACTTCAACGGAAATTTACTCACTAGAAATCTGAGATTGGTAGAATAAGTTATTTTACAAGGAGTTAATTTCCAAATAAAAAATTCATATTATTAAGGTCTTTGGATTCTGCAGATTCTTTTAACTTAGTGGGATTGTTTTTATTGTACTGTGTATGAAGAGAATGATTGATTAATATAGCGATTACTACAGATGATGAACTCATGATTGTAAATAAATCTTCTGGGGGTAAGGTTATTAAAATTGGAATATTAATCCATAGGGCCTTTAAATCTTTTGGTTTTAGCGTAGTTATTAATTTTAATATTAAATATATTGATTTATTAGACCTAACGTTAGATCTGCTTTTCAATAATTTTCAACTTTATATGAAAAACAACGCCAACCCGATTTATATCCACCCTACCTCTAATCACCCACAACTTGTAATCCAACATATTTTATCATCGGTTGAATGACGTATTAATCAGCACTACTCTAGCAAAGAAATATTTGAAATACATAAAACAGCTTATGAAAAAGTCTTAGAGATAGTGGGTTTAGATCTTCTGAAATTAGATTTGTAGAAGATTATAGTTGTTCCTGAAAAAAAAAAAACAGAAACCAGAAGATTATATGGTATCCTCCTCCATTCAGTCAATTATTTAATCCTAAAGTGGGACATAATTTTAAAAATTATTTGATAAAAGTTTCCCTAAAAATAATACTGTAAGTAAAATTTTCATTCGGAACAACTTAGTTATATTTGCACTAATAAATTAGATAAAATAATTAAATTGCATAACAATAACATATTGAATTTATATGACAATAATAATCGTAATTCTACTCCCAAATTTAATTTGTACAATAGAGATAATCTGTGCACTTGTAGAAATCCCGACCAACGCCCTTTATCTAACAAGTGTTTAACCAAATCTCTTGTATATGTGGTTTCTATTTAATCAGTAGAAAAATGCATGGGTTAATAAAATTTATATTGGAAGAAGAAATGAACCAATTTAAAAAAAAAGGTTTCTATAATTATCTCACATCCTTCACTAATATGGAGAAAAGAAATATGACTTCACTTTTTAAATATTTTTGGCAGTTGAAGAAGGAGAATAAAACAACTAAATTTAAATGGAAAATTCTCAGACAAGCCAGAATTCTAAATCGGTGAACGAACCATGCTTCCTTTGTTCGCAAGAGAAAATAGAAATTAAGTTTTTCAATAATGACATATGATTAAATCAAAGACATGAATCTACAGTAAATTGTAAACATATTAAAGCATAAACTTTACAATCTTGAAAAAATTTTCTAACTCAGTAATGGTTCTTCTTATGTTTTTTTTTTTACATAAACCTTTTAATATTACCATTTGTGATTTATTCTAGCTTTAGGTATATTATTTAAAGTTATTTATAAATGGAACTTTGTCTCTGTGTCTGTGTGTCTGTGTGTGCGTGTGTCCGTTACCTATAGACTCCGAAACGGCTGAACCGATTTTCTTGAAAATTTACACAGTTGTACTATAACGTTCTGCGAGTGTTCTTAGCTAGGTTTTGTGTCGAAGTACCCCCGATAAATATCGAAAATCGATAATAGCAAAAATCGGGTTATAGAAGGAGTGGTCCGATTTTAACCAAATTTAATACACTCATAGACAAAAAACATAAAAAACGATATTGAGAAGTTTCAAGGTTGCAGTTCGTATAATAGAGCAAAATTCGATAATATATATATATATATATATATATTGCTCTAAAAAGAAAAGACGTCATACTTATCCCAAACGCGAGGAACCTTTCGGCCAACACTTTTCAAGGGCTTCGTTGGCAAAATTATGAATAGGGCTAGAACGAAGACAATATGGAAAGGGGAAATTACTCACAGTACTGGGAGAAAGTGGAATTGGTTTAAAAATAAACTTTAATGAAAAACATTAAAATGTGAAGGGGGTTGTAAATTTAATTCCACAAGAGTGATTTAAAAAAGAAAATTGTTTCACTCACAGACTCTCCAGTAACTGCAAGGAGCGAAAGAAATGCTCTTTCTGTCTGCACAGGCTAGGTTGATGGATTTTCAGGTAAATAGCCTCCAAGGCCCGTAGATGATATGATGAGCGAGCACTGTGCAAGACAGAAAACCAACTGTCCTCGTACGCGGAGGCACACGCTGAATTGTCCAACAAGTGTTGACCGATCGCTGAATCCAGGACAGCTTGGGTTGTTCTTATAGTACTGATAGGGCTGCCAGAACGTATATTAGCAGGGACGTGTTGCGAGACTTGCGTCTCCAACCTAAGACTGGTTCGTCCTATGTAAGCCGCATCACAACAGCATTTAAATTTATAAACAACGGAACTTTTTCGAAAATAGGACAACCTGTCTTTGACGAAGGATGGAAAAACAGGTCTAGTATGGAAAACAACACGCAACTGTACTGAATAATAACAGGACAAAACACAAGCCGAAACTTTGTCAGTAACAGATTGACATTTTCTGCCAAGCCAGGGTAATTTTAAGTACAATGGACAGCGACAAGGTCCTTCGATTTTTGGCTCCTTAAACCGTTTGATCTTGCAATCAATAACCCGTTTAACCGCATTGGTTAGGTACCCATTCGCTTCAAAGATACTTTGCAAGCGCAATAGTTCACTGCTCAAACACAGAGGGGAACAAATATTGAGGGCACGGTGAAACAAAGTTTCTATAAGACCAAATTTTGCGGGACTTAGGAACATAAGAGTTCCAATTAGTATACAAACCGGTAAAAGTTGGTTTGCGAAACACAGCTGTCACGAAAACATCATCCCGTCGCTGAACAAGGACATCCAAAAAAGAAAGACATCCATCCTTCTCTGTCTCCATAGTAAACTGAAGAGAGGGATGTAAGGAATTCAACTGAACTAAAAAACGTTCAGCATCTGAAGCATTGTAAAATAAAGAAAAGGTATCATCAACATAACTTTGATGTATATATATATATATATATATATATATATATATATATGTGTGTGTGTGTGTGTGTGTGTGTGTGTGTGTATATATAAGGCAAGATGCTTGTGTGTGTGTCTATTTATCTGTCTGTATGTCCTTTATAAAAAGCCACAATCTTTATCCGATTCTCACCAAACTTCACACAAATATTCTTTAGGCTGAGTCTGAGCTCCAGGACCATGGATTAGTTTTAAAGCTTTCACTACACACGAGCAACGCCGGGCTATACTGTTAGTTGTATTCATAAATTACTGATTGTATAATTAACTATGAATTGGCCCATTATTTTTATTTTTCTCTTGCTTTATTGATAATAGTTTCCAATTAAAGATTAATATAAAATATAGTTCAAAGTTTATTTTGGATTTTAGTTTATAATGTGAGATCGGTTTAATTTAAGTCTTTGTCTCCTTTAATTTACGTTATATAAACAATTTTGAGTAGGTGACTTCATTTCTAAATCCCATAAAATTAGAAAAGCAACATTGCAACTTTTATGATGTCTGTTATCATCTCATTTCCGTTGAAATTTGAATTCTTCTCTTCAGTATAATTTTGTTATTCTAACTCTTGGTTGAGTAGAGTAGTAAAAGACAGGAAAATTTCGCTAGAAACAAAGAAAAGAGTACTAGATTGATATTTGATGTCAGTTCTTCAATATGGCAGTGAATGCTGGACAATATCATCAAAGATGAAAGAAAAACTCGGAGCAATTGAAATGTAGTTCTACAGAAGGATGCTGCGGATATAATGGATTGAGCATGCGAGCAATGATGAGTTTTGGGAAAGAATGGAAACGAAAAGGAAATACTGAACATCAGGAAAAGAGAGCTAAAGTTCCTGAGACATGCAATGAGGAAGAAAGCTTGGTGAACCTGATACTAACAGGACAGATAGAGGGAAGACGAGACAAAGGAAAGCTTCGGATAACATATTTAAAGGGCCTGAGCAGGTGAATGAGAGAACGAGCGTTGTGTGATGTAACAGGAGAAGGCGTGCTAAGAGCCACCAGAAATAGGGGGACGTGGAAAGACATGATCGCCTACGTCCTGAAAGGACAGGGCATATAGTAGAAGAACACTTCTCATCATCATCTGATATGTTTTCCTTGCTCTCACTTTCCTTTGTATCTATGTAATTTTAATTATACTTCACCTTTTCTTTCGCCTTTTCCTTTTGTTCTCTTTGTCGTAGGCTTAAGTTCTTATGCTTTCTTTTAAAGCTTCTTTCCTCTTTCTTTTCTTTATCGTGATTTCATATTTTCTTTCTTTTTTCTTTCTTTTCTTTTCTCCTCTTTTTCCTTTTTTTCTTTATTAAAATCATTTTTACCTTGAATGGAAATTTTTAAATAAACGTGTTTATTACGATCATTGTTAACTACCTGATGAGGCATTGTTCTTTCAATGTCGAATCATAATGTACAATTTCGTAGTGGTTACTTACATGTGCTTATGTAACAATGAATAATTAACATTTATTACTCTATTTTTATATTAATCCCTGTCTGTTTAAAATTAATGTTTAGAACGTTGCAATTTTAGTCTTTGTCCTTTTACGTTTGTATATATATATATATATATATATATATATATATATTGATGTGGAGCCAAAAGTGGGTCCACGGAAATATAACACGGAACACGAGGTGTAGGTTAAAGAAAGATGTATTTACAGGAAAGGTTACAAAGAAGAAGGTACAGTAAGCAAAGCTTACGAATCCAGTATAGTCCTTGGTCGTCGACTGCGGTCATGCGCACAGTGCTACTGTCTTTTTCCCCTCTACTGCTATTACACACCTATGATTATAGCAGTAGGTGAGTCCATGTTGAGGTTAGTCTGAGTTCCACAACATATACATGTGTGTGTGTGTGTGTTTGGGTGCGCATGCGTGTATTCACAACTGTGGCTATGTAAGTCTGTAACCTAATATAAGATTTTTTTTCATATGAAAGCAAACATGTTTTTGTGATAGCGTTGTGTTCTTTTTGTTGTAGAACTGGTCACTTGTCTCAACCGAATCACAAAATTTAACCACTGTCTGGAAACTTACAAAACACTAAATTATTTTTTTTATTAAAAGGATGTTGAATATTTCTTTAAAATAGGTAAACAATGAAAATATTAAATGGTCGGTAACAAATATTTTTTTAACATTTCATTTAAAATGTTCTGTATAATTTTGTTAGTTTATATCTGTCGGTGTTAGGCAGTAAACTATTTATAATTTTATTTCATAAATTATTTATAGCATGATAATTTTCACGTAACACTTATATGTACGGTGTTTCCGTGAGTGTCTAGTTAGCTCTCTCTCTCTCTCTCTCTCTGTCTATATATATATATATATATATATATATATATATAGATAGATAGATAGATAGATAGATAGATAGATAGATAGATAGATGTTATAAATAGCAGGATTTGTCTTTTTAGATTGAGTGGTTACCGTTTCTCTATTTTATCAAGATCCAACTCTTTATATCATTTAAAGGTTCTAGAGTCTTTATGTATCAAATCCTGCAAGCCTTTCTCTCTGCAAACAGAAGGACTGCTTGCTGGGTTTGACATTAGTTTTCCTTGCATTTTTTTTTTCGCCCCCATTAATCATCTTTTATTTTACATGTATCCTATTCCCAGAAATAAACTTCATAAAGCTGGGACGAAACCGGTTGTTTTTTAGTTTTTAGTAAAAATGCTATTTCAACTACGCTTATTCTTAGCTATTTTAACATTTTGTAGAACTAAAAATTTGTTCATATATATATATGACCTTTGAAACTATACCTCATTAAAAAATACTGTCTCTCGGATTTTTAAATCATTCGCCCTTATTAAATCTCTGAAGAAACTTATTATATGTGAATCATGTTAGATTAAAGACACATGTTCGTACTTGTTCTTTATTTAGAATCCCATCTGTCCTATTATTTAACGCATAACTCGGGGACGGATTAATAATTTTCCCAAGTGTAATTGTGCGTAAGTGAATTCGAGGAATTCAACTGGAATTCGAACTCGAACTATATATTTGACTTTGAACTATATATATATATATACATCTCTGGCCAAAAGGTTTGCAACACTATGTAAAATGCATAGTTTCACATATGTTTGAATACCGCAAGTGAGTGAAACCATGAATAGTCAATAAATAGGATGGGTGTAATTCATTTATGCAAATTTTAAGCGATTTGCGTGGGCGAGTTCTCGACTCTATGAAATGAGAAAGAATATTTTTTTGGGGGAGAAGAAAAAGGAAGAGCATAGAGGTTGGACCATATTTTTTTAAAACCACATATTCGGCAGACAGAGTGAAGTGAAAAGGAAAGTGGAGAAAAAAGACTGGACAGTAATTCATCATTTTTAAAACCAAATTTTCATTCTGCACATCTAATTGTGATCCAGAGGTTAAAAAGTCATTGTTCCAATTCCAAATGATCTGCAATCGTTACTTTATCCAAAGCCATTCTTAGCTGTCGTCATATTGCCAAACATGAGCAGGTTCATACATCAACGGTCACAAGAATAGTCCAAAAGCGGAAGAAAACTAGAAAAATCAAAGTTGGATTTCAAAGTGTTCATCCAAAATGTCTACAGAGCGAGATGACCGACGACTGGTGCGTCTTAGTTTGTTTGATAGACAGGCTAGTAGTCAGCTGTTACTGAAGGAATGCTCCAGCGATGCTGTAGAAACTTCAGATTGCACAGTATGGTGGCGTTTGTTGATGAAAGGATTGATGTAAAAAAGGTCTGCAAGAAAGTCACTTTTGACACGAAAAAAGATAAAAGATCGACTAAATTTCTGTCGAATTCATAAAAGTTGGACTGTAGAAGATGGAAAAAAGGTGATTTTCTCTGATGAATCACCTTTTACCTGCTTCGCTAACAATGGATCAATTCGTGTCAGAAGATGACTCAGTGAAATATTCAACCCTGATTCACAGACCTCATTCATATTTGGGGGTGCTTCTTCTTTCATGGCGTCGGAGAATTAGTGATTGTACCCAAAGGTACGTCACTGAAAACGGAATGGTATATGGACACTATCAAAAATAGATTACCACAACATTTGATAGAACACTACTCTGATTGAAATGCGGTGTTTCAACATGATGGTCTACTTTACCTTAGAGCAAAATCTGTGACGAATTGGTTCAAGGACAATAACTTCAGAGTTCTGCAAAATTAGCCTGGTAATTCCCCTGATCTCAATCCCATCGAAAATGTATGGTCCATCCTAGAACCAAAGGTACAACAAGAATTGAACTTAGACCTAACTGTTAAAAATCACGAATTGAGTCTATGCCAAAGCGAATAAAACTTGTTCTTAAAAATACATCATAATAATTTTCTTTTTTTTTACTTTGAAATATTTTAAATTATTATTTTCAAATGCTAAATCAGAAATAGTTGTTTTTTGTTATCGATAACTCGGATTTTTTATGGTGTTGCAAAACTTTTGGCCAGAGCTGTATATATAAAGTGTCAATCCCGGCTGAGAAGTAATCGGATGAGTCGTGATAGAGCGAAACAGAAATACATGCAGATGATTATATGAATATAGAGATATACGAAATTTTAAGAAATGGATAAACTCTGACATATTTTCAATTTATTTGTGTAAACGTTATTTTTAATATATTCTCCTATTGTTTTATAATTGAACCGCATATTTATTTATATCTACCGGCCTGAATAACCGAGAAAGCTTGTGAGGAAAATATGCGTCCTCCAGCAGGATTGGAACCTGTGTCCCCTAGGGGAAACCGGCTTAGACCGCTCGATCACTAAAAACTTCCATTTACAAAAAGTCCGATTTGTTTTTTTAAACATACACTTCCTGATTTTTCGTAATATTCATATCTGCTCTGTTTTATTATCTTATGTAAACAAAGACGATATATTTACGAAATACGTTACGAAATGGATTAACTGCGACATATTTTTAATTATTTGTTTAAATAGTGTTTGAACAAATGAATTATATATATATATATATATATATATATATAATTAGAGAGAGAGAGAGAAAGATAGAGAGAAGAAGAAAGCAAGCGTAACTCCTATTCTGAAGAAAAATGCAACCATGAAAAATTATTTGATCAAAGGTTTAAATTCATTTACGAAACCGGAACTTTTTAAAAACACACATTTTTCTTCTTCTTTCAATTCATTGAACTTGCAAGGATTTCTTTTTTTACCTACTTATCGCAAAATAAAATTAATTTCGATTTTGCAAAAGCAAAAAATGATTAAAAGCAAAAAAATAAAAGAAAGACGTACGCGCGCACATACATACACACACATGCACACTTATACCTACGTACGCACAGATAGATAGATAGATAGATAGATAGATAGATAGATAGATAGATAGATAGATAGATAGAATTGTAAACACTGACAAAAGCATGGATTCGATTCACTTATGTGTATAATGGTTTCCAAAGAACTATTAAAAAAAGGTCACCTTTTTCTCAGTTTCTTAATTGAGAATGTTTTATGGCTCGCTTGAACGAACTGCGAAGCTATTGGAGAAAATACAATTTCTTTTGCTTTTAACTAAAGATATCTATTGTCTGGATTTTGAATTTGTTCTTTTGAGTTCTTTTTTTACTTTGGAAAACATTTTGTATATTCTTAAAAAATTAGATATTAACAACATGAAAAAGAGTGATAGAGAGAAGCAATATAATAATTATTAATTCATTTCTATGATAATATTCAAATTCAGAAAGAGGTTATATGCGTGTATTGCTGTTTTCCTGGGAAAATCTCGTTTACAAGTACATCTGTTGGTTTAGTTGATTATGCAATATTTAGATTAGTCAAAACTGGCACAAGAACAGAAACAATGAGCGAAATCGTGTCAGAAGTTAACTGGTCAGCCACTACTTCCAAATGCAACACCAGTTTAATTACCAGCTTTGTTTAGATGTGTCTGGCGCGTGCAGTAAAGGCAGCAGTGCATAGCGATCTCACTGCAGACATTGCTTCCTGGTGGCGTGGGTGTATTTATACCTACGAAGCATACTGGCTTTAGCTAATGAATGTAGTGTGAACGGTAGCGATTAGAAGCCGAGCAGTAATCAGCTCCAGGTGACGCATTCTTCAAGCCAAGACTAATGAAATAAAGCTAATTGTTTACGTCGTGGTGCGGAGAACGATAGAAAGGCTAAAAGTGGACCCAAACGCGGCGTCACGCAGTGGTGTTCATTTCAATGAAGAGGTGAAATTGGATATTTTAAATCGCTCAATTCCACACGGCTACTGAGAAGCAGGACCGCAAGTAATGCAAAATATCTTCAATATCTCTCTTTAGACGACAATGCAAATGCTAACGGTCATCGATATTAATCTAATAGGGCGTTCTTTGCATTTTCCGTTTTGGCCTTTAAGGACGTGAAAGATCATGACCCTCCACAACTTCATACCTTTTTATGCATGAACTATTCTCTTAATTCTCTAATTCTTTTTACCATTCTTGAAACACCAGTTCTCGTACAATCAGCGAAGTTAAGCAACGACAGCCTGTTCAATACCTAGATGGTTGACCGGTTAGGATTACCAGCTGTTGTAAGCTTTGAGTGTGTGGGTGGTGTAATAGAAAATGGCTTGTAATTAGAAATCGGAAAAACGAGTTCCAGTTATATCTTTGTTCATTATATTTTAGTTGCGAGCAAATACTCTTGGAAAATTCATGAATCCATCTCTTCTCCCCTCCGGCTATGGATTAATTAGTAAACAGTAAATATTTATCTCTACAAATTTCTTAAAATCGAAAAATAATATAAGAAAACAATTAATCAGCAAAAGGTTGATAAGCTGTAAAAATCATCCTTCTTTGTTCTTATTCTGTCATTTATTAACCCAAGCTATTTGATCTTTGTCCTGCTTCTTTTCCTTAAGTATTTCTTGTGAGTGTTACAGTTTCTTAGACCTCTTTCCTCATTATCTGTTCCAGAAAATTCTATTTATTGTTTTGAATTGTAAGTTTAAGTTTCCTTGTTTTATTTCTTGATGGTCTCGTTACTACCAAATTCTGTCATGATATTCTTTGTAATCGTCGGTGGGAACCTATGTCTGTCGTTTAAAGTCTCTTCTTCACCTTTTATAAGATTGTCCAGCTTACACCGCTATATAGTAGATTAAATATTACATGGCAGTTCAGCACTCTTCCTAATATTTTCTTGTCTCAATATATAGCCTAGTTTCTGTTAGGCAACTGTCGCTTTTCCAATATTGCCTTTGGATTCTTCTTCTTCTTCTTCTTCTTCTTCTTCTTCTTCTTAATGTACCGTGTCCTCAACCCACACCTAAACCTTGTCGCTCTTAAGAACTTTCCTCTTGGTATCTCTTCGAAACCCTGCTCTATTGTCCACTTGCTCAGCCCCATTAAGTATGTCTCACCTTGCTTTCCTCTGTCTCTCTTACCTTATATCCGTCCCGTGAGTATTAGATTCTCGAAGCCCTCCTTTCTCAATATCTGTCCAAAAACCTTTAGCTGTCTCTTCCTGATGTTAAGTATAAGTTTCATTTCAGTTTGCATCCTCTCCAAAGACTTGTCGCTGCACACATGTATAAGCACATATCTGTTGTCTCGAGTCTTTCGTTCAACTTTGAGATTGTCCAGCATTCGCTGCTATATAGGAAAACAAATATCACACAAGAGTCCAGTCCACTTTTCTTTATTTCCAACGAAATCTTCCTGTCTCTCAATACTCTGCTTAGCTTTTAAAATCCCTATTTGGCCATGCCAAAGCGTCTTCGAATCTCAGTGTTGCACTATTTGTCTTCTGTCAGAACACTTCTCAGGTATTTAAATTTTTTTCACCCGCTTAATTTTAGTACCCCGACATGTACTTGTCATTTTAGGCTTCACGTTTTGCTGATGAGTATGCTTTCAGTATGTCCTTTTTTGCTTTCCATTGCTACCTTTTGTAGGTGGTTCTGTATTTTCTTTTCCCTCTCTGCTATCAGCACTTTGTCATCTTCGTATCTTATATTGTTGAAATTGTAGCCGCCAATGACGAATCTTGGCAGGTAATCTAATTCACTCAGAATTGTTTGAATAGAAGCGACGAGGAGACACATTCTTGTCTTAATCCCCTTTTTATTTTTATATCTACTGAATTCATTTCCTATTTATATGCATGCAGCTTGCTGGCAGTATAGCTTCTTGATAATACTCATGTTTTTCCTGAATATCTCGATGTAGCCGAGCATCTCTATTAAATCTTTGTGGCTTTGTCGAACATGTTTCTATAAAACACAGAGACACGTCCTTCTGTATTTGTATTGCTCTTTCTCATAACATTCTGTGCATACATATTGCGTTTCCTGTTCCGCTATCTTTGATGAAATAGCACTGTTCCTGTCCTATCTCTGGCCTAGTTTATCCAAATAGTTAAATTTCTGAATCCGCATAAATCTGATGTCTCCAACACGTAGGACTCATTTAGTTTTTGCTCCTTCGCTGATGACCACGCATTTTGTCTTCTTGTAGCTAATAGTGATTAATGTGATTCATGGTAAGCAATATTTTTAAAGAAAATTTCGTTTTCAGAGCGAAGAATGAATTTTTAGGATTTCTTATTTATATTAAATAAGTATTTGCTATTTTCAGCATTTGCGTGTCTACAACTATATCATGTTGAATGCACCGGTTCCCGTCCGATCACCGAAGTTAAGTAACATCGAGCTTGGTCAGTACTTAAATGGCGTGGCCATTAGGGAATACCAGTTGCTGTAAATGTAATGACCAAGAACGGTCCACTGGTCCTCCAGGTTTGAGGGTTGGGCGCAGGGCTAAGAACCCTGACCCGTAAAAAAACAGTTTGTTACAGCAACAAAAAGTTGCTGCATATGCACCACTGGGTGTGATGGATAAATGATGATGATTTTAATCATTAAAATGTGGGTGTATTTTGTATGTAAAATAAATAAACTTTAATTTTTACAAAAAAAAATATAATGAAAATTTTCTCTTAATAATCTACGCATCCTACGAAACCCAGCTGTTCTTCAAATCTCATTACCTGTGTTTAGTTCTCCCTACAGTTTGGTTTCGGTCGGTCAATGTATGGCTCTTTTAGTGGGTGTGAAGTCACAGAATTTTATATGCAGACAAACTAACAACCATACATTCTGTCTTACAATTTATGGTAAATACTAATTTTCTCACTTTCCTGTATTACTTTTTCGAGCAGTTTTGAAATTTTCTTTCTGGTTGCAAAAATTAGCGTCATTCTTCTATTTGTGATATTAATTCCAAAACCCATGCTCACATATAAACATTATACACAGACCCATTTCTTAAAATTACATTATATTATTGAGAAATATATTTATAATGTTATGATCCATCAGGACGTGGGGTAGAAATAAACCTCTAGAATTTCGATGTCTTTATTTGCAGTGGGAAAAACGGAGGAGTGGCGTCCAGTTGACACATTCACGATTTTGATATTTTTAATCAGTTCCCCCAATAAAGACAATAATTAAACTAAGACGCAAGCGTGAAAGATTATAGGAAGATTTCGAAGGAATCTAAAAGCCAATCTTAAACAGGAAACAACGGGCAAACCTCTACTCCTGTTCAAAAGACAAGGAAGGTGTGTGAACCGGACGATTAGAGAACCTAGTAGTAGTTCTCTTAGACTGGCCGTCATCCAAGAAAAGAGCGTACAATCTAAATTGCTATTTAATCCACAGCTAGTAATAAAAGAGATGAATTCATGCTTTTCGTTCAATCAATAGTATTAAGGTGAACGTAATAGACAAGGCCGGAATTTAAACTCCGCTTGCCGTGAGTATTATCCTTGATGATAACTCTTACGTTAACACTCTTTCTTTCTTTCTTTCTTTCTTTCTTTCTTTCTAATATGAATCTCCTGTCTTTCATTATTACTCATACTTATAACCCTTACGCTAATACAACAGCTTCTTTCTTTCTTTCTTTCTTTCTAATATTAATTTCTTGTCTTTCTTTATTACCCATACTGATAGCCCTTACGTTACCAGAAAATGTTCTTTCTTTCTTTCTTTCTTTCTTTCCCATACTGATAGCCCTTACGTTACCAGAAAATGTTCTTTCTTTCTTTCTTTCTTTCTTTCTTTCTTTCTTTCTTTCCCATACTGATAGCCCTTACGTTACCAGAAAATTTTCTTTCTTTCTTTATTTCTTTCTTTCTTTCTTTCTTTCTTTCTTTCTTTCTTTCTTTCTTTCCCATACTGATAGCCCTTACGTTACCAGAAAATTTTCTTTCTTTCTTTCTTTCTTTCTTTCTTTCCCATACTGATAGCCCTTACGTTACCAGAAAATTTTCTTTCTTTCTTTCTTTCTTTCTTTCTTTCTTTCTTACCCATACTGATAGCCCTTACGTTACCAGAACATTTTCTTTCTTTCTTTCTTTCTTTCTTTCTTTCTTTATTACCCATACTGATAGCCCTTACGTTACCAGAACATTTTCTTTCTTTCTTTCTTTCTTTCTTTTTCTTTCTTTCTTTCTTTCTTTCTTTCTTATATGACCTTCCTTTCTTTCTTTCTTTCCTTCTTTTTTCTTTCTTTCTTTTTTTCCTAATATTAATCTCCTTTCTTTCATTATTTAACATACTGATAGCCCTTACGTTACCAGAAAATTTTCTTTCTTTCTTTCTTGTTAGCGATATGAGAAAATAGATGAACACAAAATAATCACAGAAATGCAAAATTTAATATAGTCATTAAAAAACTAAACCCAACTAATTGAATATCAGACATAATTTTAAACTTATTTTTATTATATCTAATTTTGTATATAATATACATATTTTATTTTTTATAAAATAGTACGCCAAATTCATGGCTCAATATTTACTCAAATTTGAGTGTTACTGAACGAGGTGTCTAATATGAATGTAAGTTTAACTCAAAAGAAATGGAATGTTATAAGAAGGATAGATCGTAATTGACTCTTGATATGAAGATATTAAGATTGTCGTAGTTTAATAGTGGGAGTTGGTTCCACAAAGTAACAGCTCTTGGACAAAAGTTCTCTAAGGGGAACTTTTTCCATACAAATGGAATATGGAGGAAATGTGTGAGATTCTACTCTGTAGACATAGCATGACGGGTTCTCGCTGTAAAGCGCTGACCTGTGGGAACTTAAGTAATGGAATTCTTCTGAACATTTTTCATGGAAATAACGAAAGGAAAATAAGTCATTCTTTACAAAGCGGTGGAATTTTTAACTCTGTCAAGTTTGGAATGTAGAAATTTTGACATTTTCAGCCAAGACTTGACAACAATGCTCCATGTTTAGACTAAATTAGATTTTGGTGGGGAATATGGCAGGAGTCTTGTAAACTCTTCGCAGGTCAAATGAGACGAGGATTTTTCCCAGCATTTTCCTTGATGAATTTTATGCAAGCGTAAATTTATTAAAATATTATTGATTTATTGAAACAAAATCGGATAGGCAGATTCATTGAAACTGCAGAACAAAGTATGGAAGAGTTACATTGTCACGTCCGTCAATTCGTGTATGACAAAAAAAATTATGGCAACATTGTTAGATAGATATATGGGCATTGTTAGATAAAGGGAGGATTAAATGCCCAAGAACACCTGAAGAAATACATTGACTCTCGTCTTGATGTACTTCGTGCAACTAATGGTGTCCATATAAAAGTGGATTAATTTAGTTAAAAAAATATTCACTGTCTACTTATCATGTTGAAGCACTTTTCAAACAATTCCCTATTCTTTTGCTTTTGTAATAAATTTCATAAGTTTTAAAGAGAATTTTATGGACCCCTGTATTTCTCTGGATATAAAATCTGCCTCAGTGCAGCACATACGGCTAGAAATAATTATTAAAATGTTTTAATAAAGGCATAGCGCAACGTTGGTTTCAGAAACAGGCCATGAATTTAGACATTAGGGTCCTTCCTAAAAAGAGGAGTGTATCCCAGAACCGAGAAATCAGAGGAGGGATTCGAAGGTTTTGATGTTAGTTTCGCAGTGAGTTTAAGATGTCAAGTGATCTTTCGTAGAGGAACAATTTCACACTGCACATGTTGGTGCAGGTACGACGGATGTTAGGGAAAATGATGGTGGAGTGTTTAGTTGTTTTTTGTTTGGCTGGTTTAGTTTTATGTCTTTGATTATTTGCCGTCGTGATTTAGTGCTATTTTGGTACGAAAAAACCTAGAATAGCAATAAAAGTCGAATTTAAAATGCAATATGTACAGAAATCGAACTGGTGCAGATTGCAGCTGTGGTGATAATAGTGTAACTCTCCCACGCTGTCTTTCTGCTGGACATCACGGAGTTGCGCCCCTTTACCTACAGAGGGACCTTTACAAGATGGACGAACGATACTATCTCTGTCTATGTGAACGTTTGTTTGTGGAATAAAGCTTCCTTAAGCTCTATCTGCCTCCTGTTCGTCTTGTGCTTTTCTCCCTCTCTCTAGTCTCACTTCAGCAGCATAATTTACCCGCAGAGTTGCCCACCAGATGCACTTAAAGTGTTTCACAAATATCATTTTGGTGAATTCGCTCTGAGTTTCAAGAGAAGTTATCGATATCCAACTAATAACGATAATGAATCCAAGGCATTGATCAAAGCAAATCCGCTAACATCTTCTAGTGCTTGAAAGTGAGCAAGATGTAAGCATTGTAAAAAGTTCCAAACTTTTGAAAAAAACTGGAAGATCGAATAAATTTGAAAAACTTATAAAACGTCGTTAAAGAAGTGCATTTTTGTTTTTGTTTTGTTTTTTTTTTTTTGTTTTTTTTTACAGAATAAAATATGTCGTTTCTTGATTGTGGTTTGATGCGCCATGTATATTGCATCCTATCCAATGACCGACAACCATTAGCATTCTTGTTTGACTACATCCCAAGGCTGATGTTTATTAAAGAATGTTCTGGAAATGTCGTTTATGGTCTACAGTCGGATTAATCGAATACAATTTTATAAATCATAAAGCAATCACAAATAAAACGCACTTTTGCAAAGAATGTATCAATTATTGGTCAATAAAAATGTCTAATCTCCTTGCATGCCTACGCTAGACCACAGGACATTCAGCCAATAATCAGTAGTTAAACGAATTAGGTGAGAAACTTTGCCCATCTACCTTACCCAGCGAATATTTTGACAACTGACTATCACATTTTTGAGCATTTCCACAAATTCTTACAAAAAGAAATTTTCAACTTCCAAATCGCAGCAAAAGTTCCTTCCAAGAATTTGTTTTTTTTTGTTTTATTTATTTTTTTGCTTTTTTTTTTGTCTGTTTAACGTCATATCAACAATTTATGGGTAATTTAATGCTGAAATATTTTCTTGTATGTTAAACATTTTTTCCAGTAATATTGTCGGTAATATTTTTACTACAAAAATGTATTGCTGAAGTATCTATATATTTTCATGTTTTGGACCCAGTATGTTTGGTGGTGGAGGTCACTATTTACCTATAGCATAAACAAAGATAAACTTACTAAACTCTGAAAAATGAAAATCTAGAATTAAAAAATTAGGATTTAAAGAACAACATCACTTCCATAAAAAAAAGAACAAATAAATGTATGCACAAAAAATCAGCAAAAAAATTAAGAAATTATTAAAACAAAATTTAAAAAATCATGAACGTGGCTAATAGAATACCACTCCGCCCTACCCATGCTATACAGCTTACTCAAAACAAACAAACCAAATATACCAACAGAACCATTGTATCTAGAATCAACAGTACACCCTACAAATTAGCTAGAGCCATAGCAAAAGTTCTGTAGCGGATAACAAAATATTTAAAGCCAACCTTTTCTTCACTTTTACAAAAATTCGCAATGACGTGTGAAATCCTGGTTTTCCCAAATAGAAAAAGCATTGACCATCTTCTTAACGAAAAAGTCGAAACCAGACTTCGCAAGTAGGTGCTAAAATGATTTTTGACAAATTGGAGCGACTTCCAAGACTTGAGAACTTAGCGCTTCAGTGCTAAAATCAAAAAGACTGCATAAATGACCTCGGCGTCAGTCAAGAGTCAGAGTTGAGAGCAGCGAAAGATAGACACGCATCTAAAATATAACTTCAAACTTCAAACGACCCGGACATTGTCCTCTTTCTCTTTCTCCTTATCTTTTCAACAATGACTACTAGAACATTTTGTACGAACTCTATCCTTTAACCTCTTAATAATGTTTCTAATTTCACATTTACTTCTACAACTGATGTTATTCCTCCTTTTAATAAATTTCTATTTTAAAATGAAAAATTTATATTTTATTATTCCACACTTCTACACTAATTCACACATTCCAACTGACAAGCAACCTTCTGATGATTAAAACTCTGCATAAAACTTGTAAGCTGTAGGGAGTTCGGTTAAGTATGACACAAGGCCGACAAAGTTCTACTTCCGTTCCTCGGAACCTTCAACACAACACATATCAAACTCTCTGAGAATATGAAACATAAATATGGAAAAAAAATGGTTAAAATAATTTTTTAAAAGTAGACATCAAATCAGTATACACCAAAGTCAGTCAGTTAAGTGCCATCCGTGATACACGCTTGGGCGAAAATTATCCAGCAGTAGGTTGCCATTGCTTTCTGCGGTAGACTGATTGCCGACCAAGGCTATAGAACCCAATCTGTCCTGTTATTTAACCCACAACTGGAAGGAATAGACGGATTAATACCTTTTGCCAAGCGTATTTGCGCGTAAGTGAAAGCAATGAATTCAGCTGGAATTCGAAATCGGCTCCCCGATTTCTCGTTCTGAGCCGATATCCAATGCACCACAACGCACATACACCAGAGTACCCGTTACAAAATGATTCAACATATTAAGAAACCACCTCAAATAAATGAAAAACAGATTCCTCCACCTGTTAACAACATTGTAAAAATACGCACACTGATCACGAAGCACTAATTCTTCTCTTTCAAAACACACACACACAAACACACACACGTATACATACATTTAGGTAAGGAAGATCAGTCGGTTAGCCTACCATTATTTCGGTCTTTTCAGCTTCTTCTGACAATTTCTTTCGACTGATGGCTTAACGGCTAACGCTTTTAAAAGTTCATAACCGGAAGTTCAAAGTAAGTGGGGTTGTTATTGAGAATCCTTTCATAGGGGTTTGTACAAACCTAGAAAATAAATTTTAATGTGTCTACATCCAGACATTTTTCGGACCTTTCATTTACTACCATTTGTTGTTCTGCAAACAATACTATAGCCAACTTTTCTAAAATCTCTAAAATCTCTACGTGTTGAATATTCATCACCCTTCAACATGTCTTGAATCTTTTCTAATACAAATGTTTATTGGTTTGATTTAATTAAAATCTAACCTATAACGATTTAGTATATATATATATAGTGTATCGAGCCAGCAAATAATTTTCTAAACATATACTGTTTAATATTAGAGACAATGAATGTCTATTATGTTTAATCATGAGCCGTTCTAAACGTCGTATTTTGGCTTTAATTTCAGTTGAAAATAAATAAAAAATTTAAAAAAAAATGCAATGTAATATGTTATGACCGGATTTAAACGTGATTTTATTAAGTGTGGCTTGTTTGGATTTACTGTACATGGCCTCCAATATCTGATGGTTCTTTTCACTGAAGATGGCTCATGTGAGCCGAAAGCGTAGAACCAAATTAATAAAAAATTATCCAAATGTTGAAGAATTATTGTCCTTATTTTCAACTGGAATTAATGCCAGAATACGACGTTTTAGAACGGCTCATGATTAAACAAAATATACATTCATTGTCTCTTATATATATATATATATATATACTGTTAAATATAAGAGACAATGAATGTCTATTATGAATGAAGACAAGACAAATTTTTTGAATACTTAAATTTAGAATTTAAACCCCTGTTTTATAGATGTTAGAATATAAATATAAATTAAATGAATTCGATTTAAATTTTAATCTTAATTCTATTTTTAACGTTAACCTTAAAAAGTATTTAACTCCTCTACCTTCCTCTCCCAATCTCCTTTAATTGTCTGTCTTTATAAAATATGGATTCCTTTACTAAACCCCTTTTTCCTTGGTTAACACACACACACACACACACACACACACACACACATATATATATATATATATATATATATATAAATATATATATATATATTTCTCTAATAATTTTAAATTTATAACTTCCTGTAATTGTTATTTAGCTCGCATCTACCTAAAAAGATTAATTATATAAACTTAATTAAAAATAAAAAATTTAAGATCTTATATTTAAATCCATTCCTTCCCCCTAAATATACCTTTTCAAACAGCCCAAAATTTTAACCTTAAAAAAGTATTTTAACCCTTCTACCTTCCTCTCCCAAAATATCCTTTAGTTGTCTATTTTTATAAAATATCGATTCCTTTACTAAACCCCTTTTTTCCTTTGTTAACACACACACACACACACACACACACACACATATATATATATATATATATATATATATATATATATATATTACTTTAATAATTTTAAATTTATGACTTCCTGCAATGGATAAACTTAATTAAAATTTTTAAGATCTTATATTAAAATCTATTCCGTCCCCACTAAATATACCTTTTCAAACAGCCCAAACCTCTTTAAACATTCACGTATCGAGCCGAGCGAGCGTCTTCCATTTGATATTTAATACCCCGTCTTTCTCTTATCTTGTCTCTATACACCCTCTAATTTCCGCCCCTCCCAGTTCTGCCCTGTTCTGTTTTGTTTAACCCAATCCCCAACTTAACAACATCCCACCTCCCTGACCTTAAAAAGAATTCTCAATTCTTGACCGTTGTTGATTTTGCCCCTCCCACTATCTCCCAGGGTTTTCTTCATTTAGAATGGAACGATGTCGCTGAGGTGATGTAGAATCTCTATCAGAGATCTTATGTCGAAATATGCATCCGACACCTTTGAATTTTGAAAATTTTCTCTAATTTATATATATATATTGTTAGTGACCGTTTGTGCAACTTTGCATATCATGCACGCTTTAATCTTAAAAATGTTTATTTATTATTAAAATATATTTTAATTTTATCTTTCTTTGCATAAATTTTATCTGTTGTACTTTTATATGATCCCTAATACGTAATACATATATATAGATATATACGTTGTGTGTGTGTGTGTGTGTGTGTGTGTGTGTGTGTGTGTGTGTGTGTGTGTGTGTGTGTGTGTCGTATTATTCTGAGAGTGTCGAGTATTCGCTTCTGATAAAAATTAATCACTCTCTATTTACGGCAAATGAAAGAAAAGAAACAGTATTTCATCGGTTATTTTATTACTGTCCTTTTAAGTCAATTTTTCCTGATTTAGGGCAAATGACTCTCATCTCCGTTGGCCTGTCTCTGCGGCGTCTTCATCATGTTTGAATCGTCATGTGGGCGCATACCCCCCCCCTTTGTGTTATGACCGCGGTATAAAATAAAATAAAAAAGGGTGTTTTTCCTGATTCTCTGCGTTATTGGTTTGGACGGATATTTCGGCTGCGACACTGATTTGCCTTAATGATTATCGACCTATGTTCTGGGAGGATAGAAGACATTAAAAAGTCATAAATCAAGGTGCGTAAGAGAATAGCGTTGATCGATTGGGTGGTATACAGGTCAGCTGACAGTATCACATAGAAACACACGCTTGTACTTCCATCCTTGTCAGAGTAGACGCAACTGTACGTTACTATTTTGGGTGTTACAGTACTTTACGTTACCACAAAATGATGACGTTTTCAAGAATATATATATATTTATATATCTAGTTATACGCAGATACTACCGGCCATAATTATTAGGCCAATCCAGTTTTTAAAATAAATGATGTATTTTATAACATTTTAAGCAGATAATTCTAAATGAAAATAGAATGATTCCGTTGTTATTATTACTTTGGAAAATTAAAAGCAACATTCTATTTTCATTGACAATTATTCACTTGGCAATAAATACTAAAAAATAGTAAGAAATACATAATTTTTTTAATACACTGAGGTGACCTAATAATTATGGCAGATAGTGTATATATGTGTGTGTGTATGTGTGTTTGTGTGTGTGTATGTGTAGTAGTTTAAACATTATATTATAGAATACGTTAAAGATTTTTTATTGGATGCTCGTGTTTTTGTAGACGCTTTGTTTATTTTAAATAGCTTTTATTTTTGGCTAATTGGCTGCGAAGAAATTGTGGTGCAGTGGATATGGGCTCAGACCGAAAAATCGAGGAGCCGAGTTCGATTTCCAGTTGAATTTTTTCATTCACTTACGTGCAAATATCCTTGGGAAAGATATTAATCCGTCTCTTCCCTCCAGTTAATAAAGGACAGATCGGGTTCTATACCCTTGGCTGGCAACCAATCTACGCAGAATGTAATGGCAACCTACAGCGGGATAATCTTCCGCCCAGTCAGTGATGTCTCTTTCGAGACGTGATCGCCCAAGTGTGTATCATGTATGGAACTTAACTGACTGACTGACTATTTGCTTTGCTCAATTTCGTATCTGAAACTGAGCTGTTGCGATTTATATATATATATACATATTTTTCATTTTCATCCTTAGCAAAGCATAATTGCCACTGGTGTGTAGGGTCATTACAGTGAGAGGAAAGGAGGCGGGAAAGAACAAAGTACAGAGGACATCGAAGAAAGGATATGAGAAATATGGAAATCAAGAAAGTAGAAGATGGCAATTGATGTTGCACTTAACTTTTGGAGATTCTAGCTATGAGGGAAGCAAGTCTATGAAAGGGAGTTCCACAGGCGGAAACTGCAAAAGAAAACAAAAAAAAACTAATAGACTAGAAGTGGGGGTTACATTTTACGATTTTGACGGTAAATTGGTGAAACCTAGTTGCCAATATATTAGCACAAGTAGATTTATGTGGTCGGGGCATCAAAGAAAGGAACTCGTCAGAGTAGAAGCCGTGAAAATATTTGTAAAGAAGACAGAGAGAAACCACATCCCGTCGGTGAGAAAGTGACTGAAGCTGCCAAATCGGGATCAATTATATTGCAGATCCTCTTCAATTATTAAAATGTAAGAAATCCACCAGCCCAGTCTGTGCAGACCAAAGGATCACTTTATTCGCTCCTTATGTTTATTGGAGGGTTTGTGAGTGTCCTTTTTCGTTTTTAATACTCTCGTGGGACTTTATGTTTACAACCCTCTTACATTTCATTTTTTGTATTAAAATTTGATTTTAATCGTGTTCCAACTTTCCCTTCTCAAACGTTATAACAATATGTCGTTCATTATTAGTTGAACTGTGCCTACGTATACCTTTGATAAAGTGTTAGCCGAAATGTCCCTAAGGTGTAAGGTATAATATATATATATATATATATATATATATATATATATATATATATATATATATATATATATTCATTACGACCTTGAATACGGCCCCACGGATTTTTTCATGAAAAGTAACATTTTATTAACAAAAATTAGTTAAAAACATGTCACTGAAATTATTGTCCATTGCTAGCCGCTACTTTTCCCCACCATTTTTGGAGGTATTTGATTTTCACGTTGGAAAAATGACACGTCGTTTAAGGCTAACCACGAGTCGTCCCATATTTTGGCATTTTTATAAGAATCAAAGTGTTGGTCAGCCAGGCTATATGACATCGACCAGAAAAAAAATGATAATCGGACGGGGCAATGTCTTGTGAATATGGGGTAGGATTTCTCATTTAAGCGTTTCTAAATAGGTTTTGACCCGTTTTGCAACATGTGGTCTAGCTTTGTTATGTTGCAAAATCACTTTGTGGTGTCTCTGCTCGCGTAGTGGGCGTTTTTACTGTTTTTTAATGTTTTTTTACTTCAAACTGTGGTCGCTGTTTATCTCCTGTGATGGTTCCGTTCGGTTTGAGCAGGAGATAATAAATTACACAGAGCTGATCCCACTAAATGCAGAGCAGAAGCTTTGAACCATTGATATTCGGCTTTGCCGCAGATGTTGATGAATGTCCGGGCTTACCCCACGATCTCCTACACTTACGATTACTGTAGTGCATCCACTTTTCCTAGTTGGTCAGGATACGATGCGAAAACATTTCCTTTCCTGCCGAAGCAGCTGGTCACACGTGAAAAGACGCCGTTTGACGTCTCTCGGGTTCAATTCGTACGGCATCTAATTGTCCTTGCTTTTAAATCATTTCTACTGCTTTCAAAAATTTAGAAACTGTTGTGCGAACAACTCCTAATAATTCTCAAAGTTCAGCTTGTGTCTTCATGAAGCAATATCTCCAATTCTTTGTCTTTAAATTTTTTCTGTTCACCATGGTTTTCTTTATCTTCAATATCAACACCATTATCTTTTAAGCGTGTAAACCAATCACTGTATGTTGTTTCCGACGCAGCATGGTCGCCGTTGTTCTCTACAAGAATTCTTCGTGATTCAGCTGCAGATTTCTTTTGTATAAACTAGTGCAGTAAAACTCCTCGCAGATATACATTCTTTGGTACTAAATCTGACATGTTTAACGCTATTAAAATACAGTTGTTTACACTTTGTCGAAATGAATATCAAGCTTACTTATAGTACTTGATTAAAATGAGCTACGATCTGTCTGAAACAGCACGCACGCAGTTCTAAAAACGCCAACTATCGGAAGAAAACAAAAACTTATTCAAGGTCCTAATATATATATATATATATATATATATATATATATATATATATCTGTGTGTCTGTGTGTGTGTGTGATTTACACAGCCCGTCAAAAATTCGGAAATTCTACAATTTGGTAAAAGCAAAAATTACCTTGCACCTATTTCGATAAACTGAGTTAGTTATAATTATTACTTTTCTACTTATGACAATACTAGCAGTATAACCCGGTGTTGCTCGGGTGTAATGAAAGCTTTAAAACTAATCCATGGTCCCGCAGCTCAGACTCTTTGGACGTTGGTAGGAAAGACTAAAAAGCAATAGTTGTTTCTATTTAAAGCGAAACCATAGACTGAATGAAAAATGAATGGATGTAAGTCAAATTTTGATTTCCTGATATCGATATCAAATAAGTTTTTTTCGTCGTAAACTGAATTTCGAAGGCTAAATAAGTCCTCTGAGTAAATGGTTTCATGGCTGAGACTAAGAATTACAATTATATCTAATTAGAGCCAAACCGAAGCAAAAACTAAAATAAAAGGGCTGAAAAAAACACAGACATACAGACAGATAAACAGCACATACTTGCCGTATATATATATATATATATATATATATATATATTATCGATTTTCTTCACTATTGTAAGAACTGTAACCTTGAAACTTCTGAATATCGTTTCGTATGTCTTTGTCTATGCGTGTATCAAATTTGATTAAAATCAGACCACTCTTTCTATAACCCGATTTATTCGATTATCGATTTTCGATATTTATCGGGGTTACCTCGACACAAAACCTAGCTAAGAACACTCGTAGACGCTTGTAGTACAAGTGTGTAAATTTTCAAGAAAATCGGTTCAGCCGTTTCGGAGTCTATATTTAACGGACAAACACACAGACACACACACACAGACAAAGTTCCATTTATAAATAAGTTTAGATTAGATAAAAACAGTCCTAATTGGTATAAATATAATATCAGTGAGAGATTGCTATGAGAATATAATATTGGTTATTTACGCCTAATTTGTTTATATAACGCATTGATTATAGTTTGCATCACGTGGAAGTAATTTCAGAGAAAATAATGTTTATAAGACTATATAATCATTTTAAATTCTCAGAAAACCGTTTCCTTTTGCAATTGCATTTTACTGATTAAAATATCAAACACTTTTAACTGCTTTGCATTTTCTTCTTTATTCTTTTATCATTTCGTCACAGACAACGCTATAAAGCTACTAAGACGAACGGGTTACTGAGTGGCAAAAATCTGAGAAAAAATAAATAAAGAAAAGGAAACAATAAAAGAACTGAATCCCAAAAAACAAAATGACTATTGAAGTTGCAGTTACATTTTTAAAATCAAAGTTGACTGGAAAGCAAAAGCAGAGAGAAATTTGCAGAAGGTAAAGGTGAAAAAGAAGAAAATGTTAGCATAGAACTTACGGTTACTTCTTCTTCTTCTTCTTCTTCTTCTTCTGCTGCTGCTGCTGCTGCTGCTGATGTGTCCCTTTAGAACGAAAGCAATCATAGACTTCCACTTAACCCTGTCTCTTGTCGCTCTCAATAATTTTCCTCTTGGTATCTCCCCAAAACCCTACTGTGCTCAAGTCTATCAAATATGTCTCGCGCTGCTTTCCTCTGTCTCTCTTTCAATCTCTCTGTCCTATCTGTCTAAGATTCTCCAGGTCCTCCTTCCTCATTACCTTTCTTAGGAACTTTATCTGGCTCTTCCTGATGTTAACTATGAGTTTTCTTTTCGTTTGCATCCTCGCCAACACCTCATCGTTGCTCAAGTGTTTTGTCCGGTGTATTTTTAGTATCTTTCTGTATAACCACATTTCTGGTGCCTCGTGCTTCTCCTTCATCTTGAGGAGATCGTCCAACATTCACTGTTATAGAGAAGGACAATTAGTAGGCCAGCGCTCTTTTTTTCTTTTCTTTTTTTTTCCTATGAGATTTTCCTGTATCTAAATACTGTGGTTAGCTTTTGAAATGCGTCATTAGCCATGCAAATACGTCTTCGTTAGTAATGTAATTTGATGAAAACTAGCAGTCAGTCTAATGCTCTGCTTAAATTCGTAAAGTCTAGAGATTATCCAAATTATTACCCTAAAATATTTATAGACAATGCAATAAGAATCTATGTTTCTGTGGTGGCAAAACGGCTGAAACTGATATATCAGGTCATGACCAATAACATTGCAGATTCTACTCTGAATTTTCTCTGGAATCTCGAGATGCATAGCAGATGCATCAGCCAAGATATTTTAGCAATAGTTCATGAATAGACGAATGGTAGTCTTATAAATTTGTAAGATAAATTCTGGTGCGACGAATTGTCTAGAAGGACGCGGCGAATCAACTTTCTGTTATTGTACCCTGCTACGAGGAATGAACTTTTCCTGTGTGACTTTTGGAGTGCAGTTTAATGAGCAGTTAATCAAGAGCAGTGACGAGCATTTAAGTACAGCAGATAACGAGGGCAGTTAACGACAGCTACTGGTCAGGCGTCGTAATAATACATTCGGACTTACTTATTTCTATATTACTATTTATTAACACTTCCTTTGAATATCTTGTTTCTTGTTCTACTAATACACTGTTTTTGAACCTACCTTTTTGTTTCGTGTCTTACTTCCGGCAGAAACCGGTCACTACAACTTTGCGGCGATGTTATGCCACTACTACATAACAAAATAGCAACGAAAATCCACAAAACTTTTCTAGCAACTGACCTTGCAACTCAATATGCTATTTCTACATCATGTTAAAAGAAAATGTTAACCCAAGAAGGCTCGAAAAAATCTTCATTATAAAAATAAATAAATATACTGGACTAACCATTGATTAAATTTAAATTCTATATCATCTTAAGAATTTTCTCTAAATCGTCATGATAGTTACCTAGAGATGGCTAATTTTCTCCTTCCTATTTAATAGACCCTTCTACGGAGATCCGAAGGCAAATTGGCATGGCGAAGGAAGCATTCCAAAAGTTGAGTAAAGTATTAAAAAACAGGACAATTTTGCTAGAAACAAGGAAGAGAATACCGGATTGCTATGTGTTGTCATTTCTTCAATACGGCAGTGAATGCTGGACAATATCATCAAAGATGAAGAAAAAAATTAAAGCGACTGAAATGTGGTTCTACAGAAGGATGCTTCAAATATCATGAATCGAGCATGTGAGCAATGATGAGGTCTTAGAAATGATGGAAACAAAAAGGAAATTAATAATGAGCATTAGGAAGAGACAGCTGAAGATCCTGGGACATACAATGAGGAAGAAGGGATTGGAGAAACTGATACTAACAGGGCAGATAGAGAGAAAAAGAGACAGGGGAAAGCAACAGATAACATATTTGAAGGACCTAATCAGGTGGATGATGGAACGAGGGTTGCATGGAGTAACAGGAGAAGGCGTGCTAAGAGCCACCAGCGATAGGGAGACGTGGAAAGCCATGATCGCCTACGTTCTGAAGGGACAGGGCACATAGAAGAAGAATATATATGCCAACTGTTTATAAGAAATTATAATGTGGGTATAAAATGTTGGATCAATTCTATATTATAATCAATTTATAAACTGATCCCTTATTTTGTGGCCATGCTCATTTCTATGCATTTATATTCTAGGTTTATGGGCTTGAGATAGTGGATGGCAGAGTGGGGTTTGGGTGGTGTAGCAGAAGAAGGCGTGCTGAGAGCCCCCTGGGAGTCGTGGAAAGACATGATCGCCAAGATCCTGAAGGAACAGGGCACATAGAAGAAGAAGATGTAGCAGAAAATATTGAACCATTCATGAGTCCTGTCATCTTTAGGTATATCCTTCAAATATCGTATATAACTTCAGGCACACATGTTGATGAACTTCCGAATTAACCTTGTCGAAAACCTAATCGATAAATTCTGTTTCTTCATCTGATGTTCTTCGCAGACGTCTTACGAGAAAACATGCCGCTCCCATACACCGACACTGTTTGTTTCTGTCTGGCAGACATTTTTGCACCAGAGATGTTATCTAATATTTTTACAGGTGAGTCCACCAAAATATCTTGGTATTCCAGCCGTGAAATCTCGACAAATATCTCCGGGCTACACGGTTGTATTTATCATGAAGAAAACAGTGTCATTTTCAGTTTTGTCGTTGAATTCATTTTCTGTCTTTATTTCGGAAATATGTTACTAGAGGAAGATTAACGACTACGAAGATTAAAAGTTTAGATTACAAGCTGAAGATTGGTGTTAACAAATTAGTAGATGGCATGAAATTTAAGTCATTGGTCAAAAGACACTGGAGACCAATAGTAAGCATGCGACTAAGCGAAGCATTAACATGTGAAATGAGTTAAATATTAAAGATTTCCCCATTATAAGACTAAGATATACAGTTGTCCACCAAGGAATTACAAATATTAAGACATATTTGTTAGTGGAATCCCCCACATGACTTGTTTAGAACCCAGAGAATCTCAGATAAGTACTAAATGATTTTATCTGATTCTGAAGTCTCGCTTTTTTAATTTAAGAGCAGTCAATAACCGACAAAATAAAATAAATTGATAAACGAATACTTTCAGAAACAAGTGCCACTTGGAGAAAAGTAAGCTCTAATCGCAGACTTATATAGGCGAAATCCTAGTTAGAGCCAAAAGAATGAAAAGCCGCCCGTCCAGGCAGTCACATCAATAGGAGTCGTTTAGTGGAATTAAAAAAGAAAAGGCTAAAAGACCTAAGTGTCACTTACATACAGTTAAAGATCACGATAGGACCGACTCCAAAATATTGAATAAAAAATTATTGAAAACAAAATTCCAGTTTCCATTTCTCTCATCGGCGTTAATTCTAACTTCCATATTCTTGTGAACAACTTGCGTACTTTCTGTGCAAACCGACGCGGCGGAGAATCGTGACACTGTGTGGTTATTGAGGCGATATGTGAGGGCAAGGACCTCGTTGTACGCTTACAATTTACCGCTGACTTTGTTTTCGGGAGAAAAACAATAAAAAGTAAACAAATAAAGTCTTTATTTCATCTGTCAATTTTGAGCAGATTCTTTTCGCTACAATCTCGAATAACATTCCAAGCCATTTGTTGGATAAGTCTTCAGTAGCCATCTCCACATTTTCGTTCAAAAATAACATAGTATTATCAAAAGATATGCGCAAACTTAATATAAAACCAATGGTTTATCGTCAAAATATTTATTTTTAAGAAGAGAGACCAAAGTATTTTTAATTACTTAACGCTTTTTAACTCGTTCGAAATATTGGTTATATATATATATATATATATATATATGTATGTGTGTGTGTGTGTGTATATATATATATATATATAATTACAAGTGAAGAGAAGTCAAGGTTTTTTTTTTATTTTGAGTACTCTGGCATTTATTTTATTATAAACAGTGCTCAATATAATGAGTATTATAGAGCTTAACATAATATAATTATATAGTTATGTATCAATTTTACATTGCGACATGGAAATTTCTATGTTTCGAGATAGGTTCTCATCATCAGGCAATGTTGATGTGGTTGGGCAGATGTTATTTTTTTCTGCTTCACTTTTTTAATTATAATACTTTATTTAGTTTTAAAAATCTGTTCAATTCTTTAGAGCTTTAAAATGAAGGCTGTATATCCTAAGTGAAAATTGAAAGGCTTAATACAAATCGAAGTGCATTAAGATTTTTAAGTAATTTTTTGTGTAGAAATTATCTTTTTTTTAAAGTAAGGTTTTTCATATGTGACATTATCATTAAAGATCATGTGTTTCACGGTTTCTTGCCCTTATAGGAAAAAAAGAGACACTTGCTGGTGAAAACCGTGATTATATCGGCTACATCATGAGTTTGAGACTAATCTTAGGATCCTAGAATTTGAGCCAGGATTCGTCATCGGAGGCCACAGTCTGATTAACATAAAGTACGCAGATGATGCAGTGATGATAGCAGACACGGAAAAGAAAATACAATAACTCTTATAGAAATTAGCTGAAGAAAATAAAAAGAAAGGACTACAAATATACTACAGGAAAATCGAATGCATGGTCATCAGCAAAAAGAGCAGCCGAAAATGCCAAGTACAATTGAAGGACAAAAATTTGAATAGCAGGGAAATCTTGTAACAGAAGACACAAAGTGCGACACAGAAAACCGAAGGCGAATTGGCGTGGTGAAGTACGCATACCAGAAACTGAGTAGAGTATTAAAAGACAGAAAAATTCTGCTAGAAACAAAGAAAAGCGTACTAGATTGGTATGTGATGCCTGTTCTTCAATATAGTCGTGAATGCTGGACACACTCATCGATGATAAAGGAAAAACTTGAAGCAAGAGAAATGTGGTTATACAGAGGTTTCAGAAAGTATGGAAACGAAAAAGAAATTAACATTGAGCATCAAGAAAAGACAGCTAAAGGAAGGAGGGCTTGGAGAATCTGATACTCACAAGTCGTATTGAAGGAAAGAGACAGGGTAAAGCCGAGTGTAACATACTTGACGAGCCTAAGCATATACATGGCAGTGCGGAGTTGGGTGGGTAACCGGAAAAAGCGTGCTAAGAGCCACCAGCGATAGGGAGAAGTGGAAGGCCATGATCGCCTACGTCCTGAAAGAAGAGAGCAAACAGAAGTGTTTCCGAGTCAATGATATCGTGACCAACTATGAATTGAACTTGTTGGTACTGATTATATTGTGAAGGACATGTATCTGGAGAATCGGTTCAGCAATGAGGACGGTTAAAGAGGCAATAAAAGAAATAAACCGGTCCTGCATAACATTTTTTAATCTTTTCGAATACGTTCGAAATTTTGGTAAAATATGTTTTTTCTTTTACTTCAGCGGGTAACCAAATCGTTACCAGAGTTTATTATGGATAATGTAATATCAGGAAATTCAGATTATTTCCGGTGAAAAACAAATTAATTTCAAAATTCTTGCAAAAATCAAATAATGGTCGAATTTAATGAGACGTTCAGGCTTTATTCACAAATGAATGAAATTACTTTTGAAATCATTTTTAGAAAATTTTGGTAATTTTTTTTTTACACTTGTTACAACCCCTTCACGTAATTTCATGAAAGTTCAAGAAATTAAATTTTGTTGAGCAAATTGGTTTCATTGGTTAAACGAAGGACACCTTACAGAATGTAAATCATCTATTTTTTATTCTTCAAACAGTTAACATTTTTCCGAAAATCTGCTCAGAACAGTAAAATATAAAATGCAATAAAACAATGATATTATTTAATCAGATAAGCTTTTAATATATATATATATATATATATATATAGTAAAAGCTATATATATATAATGAATTTTTAGAATACTTTTATTTTTTATGCTATAAATTTGTAAATCAGATTAATTTAACTTTAAATTGGTTAAGTTTCTATAACTAACCTGTCACGGATATATATTTTATTTTTGCAAGATTTTTCAAACAGAATTAACTTTTCTTTACAAATTTGTCAAGCTGTCATAATGAACGAAAAAATTATGAATTTTGAAAACTCTAAAAAAGTTGAGATGCCAATCAATATAATTTCTATTTTAAATACATCAAAGTATTTTGCTTAGTAGAAATAGTAAATTTAATCATTTAGCTTTCAATTAACGCTTCAAGAATGTTTTTAAATTCAATTTAAATCTAAGATATCGGAAATGAGTGGAGCTACTCACTCTATGATTATTTCCTTGGCAAATTTCAGATGAGCTCCACGCTTTAGTTTCTCTAGTTCCGGCTTTTACAGCTCGAACAGGCGATTCTACTTTGACCGAGTAGACTTACATTTATTTCCTCTTTGTAACCAAATCTAAGAAAAAGATTTTTATCAATTTGACTTAATGATTGGTACTTCCTGGAACAGAATTCCGCGTAAGTCTTTCCCTTGACTTCTTCAAATAAAATTTCAGTCGTCATATACCCTAATTATTCTCATAATATGCACTTCCTATCACTTTCTCTTTCTTTTATATTACTATTCGTTCATCTTTACCATTTCAACAGTAACAATCTATGTTGAGTGGCTTACGAGCCTTGTATCGGCTCAAATTAGTTAAACGAAAACTGAGGGAATGTTGAAAGAAAGAAAAATTAAGGAAATATAAAAAATGATGATAAAAGAAAAGAGTGAATAAAAAAGAAATAATGAAATAAAATTAGAAGAAAACAGGAGAACCTGGAAAGAAAGAAAGAAAAAAAAAAGGAAAAATGGTAAAGAAACAATTGGTAACGTAAAAGAAAGAGAAAATTTGTATTTATTTCTGAGATGAATAATTTTCAATAATCTTGGAATTATTTCGAACTTTTATTCTCATCTTTATTGATATAGATGTTATAATAGGCACAACGTTTCGATCAAGTACCCTCTGGTTATCATCAAGTGTCCATAGATAGGCTGATATGGATTATCTTGTTGATTATTGCGAAATCAGTTATTGATCTTTAATGTTGGATTTTGGTTTGTCGCTACCAGATCGAAGGTTCGAAATCATGATCAAAAGATGATACTAACACATGTATCATCAACTATTATATCCACTACGACACCATCCCGAAGCCCTGTAGTGGTGTATTTTTGGTACTTGGTCGAAACGTTGTGTCTATGATAACGCCTATATAAACCAAGATGAGAACAAATGTTCGAAATAATTCGAAGATTATTAAAAAAGAAAATATTAGAAAATGAAGATAATTTAATTTAAAAAATACATTATAAATGATAAGATGAAAAAATAAATATTAAAAAAATAAAATTATTAAAAAGAATTGTAAGAAAACAAGGGGAGAAAGTAAGAATGAAAGTTGATCAAAATACAAGTAATTGCCATGAAAATTGACATTGGGAAAGCTACGAAAAAAATGACTAAACCCGGAAGTAATCAAACTCACAGACAGGAAATGAATAAAAGAAAGAAAAACCCATCACCGTATGTTAACGAATCTGCCAGTTTGTTTTACGTCTTCGTTCAGAACTCTTAAAAATCACGGGTCTTCTCTCGACCAGAGCCCAAAAAAGACTCATCATTATTTATTAAGAAATGTTACAAAGATCAAAGGAAAAAGATAAAAAAAAAAGCTTGTTCATGAATATAAGCAGAAATAAATAAAGGAGATACTAAAACCGACTAATACTTTGAAGTTCGACATCAAAATCCGTTTAAAATTGAAACACGTCTACTTGTTTCGAACGGTTAATAGCTACGTTTTTACGCTATCGACAAAGAAAAATCTATACCTCTTCTGACAAGGTTGCAGTTAACTAAAACATGATGCAATTTAACGGAGCCTCTCTATTATAATAAAGACCGTTGTCTATTTACTTAGACAAGGTGTCCATAAAGTTCGTGAGCAAATTATGTCTATCACAAATACAGATAAAGTTATAAATTTATTATTATTATTGATATTTCATGACATTGTTATTTGGGTAAATTTTTTATTGTTCCCCGAAGGCCTTTACCATACCAAATCTTTCCAAAACATCGTTAATTCCGTGCAAATGTATACGCTGAACTCAAATCGATAAGAGTTTATTGAAGAAACCTACCTTTTTCCATGTTATCGACCAGAAAAAATCGCACTATATGTAACCCGTTACCACCGTTCTCATATTTGATTCACCGCTAAATGAATTGAGGTGTAGGATACTTATTTCCGCCTATGTACTTTCTTTGAACAATTACTCCGCGATTTGTTTGGTTTCGGAACTCATTTTCCGCGTAGTAATTGCAAAAAGGAAGTAAAAAGACCGAAAAATCGGCAAACTTCGCTTGAAGTCATTCTGCAGTGAATAGCATTTTTGAAGCGTGGTTACATAGATAAACAGCGACAAGAAGGTCGATATTTTTCTGGTCGTTAACTTGAAAAGGGTAGATTTCATCAATAAACAATTATCGATTTGAGTACAGCACGGAAATGTTTTGGATAGATTTGAAGGGGTAAAGGCCTTAGGGGAACAAATAAAAAATTTACCGTTGTTTGTATTTCATTTTTATTGTTGCTAAAATTATAGGATATTTTTCTGTTAATTCACGCAAAAAAAATGTAAAATTACTTATGGCAAATATCAATTCACCCCAAGGAATTATTAATTTTAAATCGTAGTTGTTGTTTTTTTAAATAAAATTTTGGAATGAGTGGTGTTAGGTTTAGAATAAGGATTAGGGTTAGAATTTTTTTTACTATAAAAAAAAAACAAATAAAAAAAATCTGTCTTTGGTTTGTTTATCGGAATGAGCGCGACGCAGCTCCCACACTTAAAAAACATTTATTGGGATCGCAAACTTTAGCCCAACTGGAGTGTAATGGAAGTGCCTCAGAGAATTTGGTGTGAATTTTATTAAATATGATTTTTTTATTTTCGCAGCAGATGTATGAATAAACAGAAACTTATGATTTACTACCAGAATAGCCCGGCGTTGCTCGGGAGGAATGTAAAGCTTTAAAACTAATCCATAGTCTTGGAGCTCAGACTCTTTGGACGTTGGCACGAAAGACTAAAAAGCAATAGTTGTTTCCAGTTAAAGCGAAACCGTAGACTGAAAGATAAATGAATGGATGTACGTCAAATTTTGAATTCCTGGTATCGATATCAAATAAGTTTTTTTCGTCGTAAACTGAAATTTTGAAGGCTAAATAAGTCCTCTGAGTAAATGGTATCATTGCTGAGACTAAGAACTACAATTATGCCTACTTAGAGCCAAACCCGAAGCAAAAACTAAAATAAAAAGGCTGAAAAAAAAATACAGAATTACAGGCAGATAAATAGACACACACACAAACATCTTGACTTTTTATATATAAATATATATATTATCGATTTTCTGCATTATTGTAAGAACGTCAACCTTGAAACATCTGAATGTCGTTTCTTATGTCTTTGTCTTTGAGTGTATCAAATTTGATTAAAATCGGATCACTCCATCTAGAACCCGATTTTTTCGATTATCGATTTTCGATATTTATCGGGGGTACCTGGACACAAAACCTAGCTAAGAACATTTGCAGACGCTTATAGTACAACTATGTAAATTTTCAAGAAATTCGGATTCGCTGTTTCGGAGTCTATAGGTAACGGACACACACACACACACACACACACACACACACACACACAGAGAGAGAGAGACACAGACACAGACACAGACACATACACCCACTCAGACAAAGTTCCTTTTATAAATAACTTTAGATTTTTTTTTGAATCATTTCACCCCGAGCAAGGCATTCCACTGCCACTATTGCGCTTGGGGCTACATAGGGGAAGGTAAAGAGAAAGAGTGGTTAGATATAGGAAATGTCAGAAAGGGAGGTGTGATAGATGGGTATGGATACGGAGGCTAGGGGTTGGGTGGATGGGAAGAGTGTTTGAAAGAATGGAAGCGAGTTAGTGGGTTAGGAAGTGTCTATTGACCTTACATTTAAACTCCTGGAGATTTTAGCCCTCGGGGAAGCAGTCATGTGGAATGGAATTCCACAGTCGGGAAGTGCGAGGAAAGAAACTGTTGGAGTAGAAGTTGCGGTTGCATTTTATCGGTTTCACTGTAAAAGGGTGGGATCTAGTTACTAATCTAGTATCTCGTGCAAATTCGAACCTAGGGGGCACCAGTGATCTAAGTTCATTTGAGCTGAAGCCGTGAAAGTATTTATAGAAGAGATACAGGGAAGTCACGTTGCGCTGGTGAGAGAGAAACTGCAGGCGGTCTGCCAAGTCGGTATTGATCACATTACAGACCCTCCGCTGTACCTTGTCGAGAGGCCCAAGGAGAATAGCAAGGGCACCCAACCAGATATGGCAGCAGTATTCAATGCACGGGCGGATGGCAGATTTATATTTAGATACTAACAGTAAATATATGACTATTTGAACGTAATGCTTCGTTTACCCGATCAAATTGCTAGCAATAAACGCCTTCAGTGATGGCCTATCGATGTTGTAGCAGCTCGTAATGGACAACATCATTTATATTACAACAGATACAAGGCCCAGGGCTTTTTATTTAATCATTTCACCCCGAGCAAGGCGGAAACGCCACTGATGTGCAGGGGGTTACATAAATGTAAAAAGATTAATTAGAAAGAGTGAGGAGTACAAACTAGTTTGAAAGCAGGTGCGATGACAGATACATAGGTGGAGAGAAAGAGAAGGTTATACAGGGGTGGGGAGAGAGCTAGAGTCAGTGGTTAATAGATGAGTATTGACTTTGCATTTAAATTTCTGGAGCTTGTAGCCGTCAGGAAAGCAAGAATACGGGAGCGAGTTCCACAGGCGGGAAGTGCGAGAGAAGGAGCTGCAGGAGTAGAATTGTCGTCTGCATTTGGCTAACCTGACTGTGAATGGGTGGGACCCAGTTGCCAGTCTGGTTGCACGAGTAAACACCTGTTGAGGAGGTATCAGTGACTTAAACTCGTCCGAGCAGAAGTCATGAAAGTATTTATAGAACAGACAAAGGGAGGCCACATTTCGACGATGGGGAAGTGGCTGCAGTCGAGTCGCCAGATCAGTATCTATCATATTACAGGCTCTTCTTTGGAGCTTGTCAAGAACACTGAGGGGAACGGCAGGGGCACCTGACCATAAATGGCAGCAGTACTCCATGCACGGACGGATGGTTGACTTGTATATATGCAGGATGGATTCAGGTGGAAAAAACATCCTGGATCGACATAGTGACCCAACCTTCTTAGCAGTAGATTTTGCTATGGATTCACTGGAGATTTGTCTTTGCTGTTGGAATTATTCTTTCATTATGTTATATCCATTTTTTTCTGTTGAAATGCAAAACTCATTTTTCAAGCCCAGTATCAACCGAAATCTATTTTATAAGTCTTAATAATGTGCACTACGTACTGTCTTCTTTCCCTCCCCTTACAGTAAATTGACTCAGTAACCCTCTATATTGAGTGGCCGGTCTGTTGAGTGAAATAATAATAATAATCCTAATAATAATAATCCAGCTTAAGAGATATACAATTTTTTTTTGTTATGTACAGCTCACACACTAAGGAGAACTTTGTCTATGTAACGCTAGGGATGTTAGGGAGATATAAAAAAAAGCATAAAATGGAGACATAACAACACACCACTACCTGCCTTAGGTCTTCCTGCAGACTTAGTCGGTAGTGCGACCACAGCAGAAATAAATTTGCAATGAAAAATGACATAATAATAATAAAGACAAAGTGTAACCATCAATTGTAAGAAGACAGTTTGCATGGTCGTTAGCAAAATAAACAGCCCAGTATGTGAAGCTACGAACTGGAGACATTCTGGGAAATGCTCAAGCAAACGATGGAAAATAGGACAGAGATATACGAAGGCGTATTGCAATAGCGATCAATACATTCCGATATCTAAACAAAGTATTATCGAATAGAAACTATTAATCAGCAACAAAGAAAAAGTGATAAACAGCTATATAATACCATACATCTTGTATGAAATGAATGCTAGACAATTTTATCACGGATAAAGGAACTTCAAGCAATGGAGATGTTGTTCTATAAAAGAATGATTAGATTATAACGAACGGATCACTTGAGTAATCAGAAAGCTTTAAAAAATAGAAAACAAACAGACATTTATACTTAGAATCAGAAACAAGCAGTCGGAATTTTTGTGGTATGTAATGAGGAAAGAAGGTTTGGAGAATTAGATACTCAGATGATTGATTGAAAGTGAGAACGACAAGAGGGAAACAGCGAGAAACAAGGTTCGAGTGAATAAATGGCAAAAGGGTGACCAGGTGTGATATTAAAAGTACTAATATTACTTAGCGCTTCGAAGGCTAGGAATTTATTGAAATACATGATTGCGCACGACTTAAAGGAACCAGTCACATAAAAGAATTACAGCATTTAGCACAATTCTGTTTTTAGTCATCAAAGTCGAAACTGAACCAATCAAAACGGTAGTATTTTGAAGCTTTAAACCAAAATTTACTTAACTATTCTAAGGCACCTGTATGATTTTCAATTCTATGTTTGATTATTTCTCGTGTCTAATCATTTGAATGTTCAGTTCAACAACCAACGAAATTATTTGCTCAGCAGTAAAGGAACAAGTAGAAGATAAATGTGTTTTGGAAATTTGAAGTCTTAAACTCACGTACGTGCTTTACCTAATTATAGACCAGCATATGTTGTTCAATTTTGTGTTGGTCCGACTTGGGGAATTATTAAAGCTTGTGCACTGATTCCATCGTCTTATTCTAAATTAACGCCACAGGTGTTCATCATTTGAGTTCCTGAATAGCACTAATCGTAATAATTTCAAATTCTGAAGCCGATTTTCATACTGGGAACTTAATGAATATGTGCTTTATGCATGAAAATTGAATGCAACAGTTACGTCTTCAAATTGGCTGCAAGAATAATGTATCACTGCATCCAGATACTTATTGGGTCATTGTCATATGATCTGTGATCAGCTCTGTTATACGTACATTGGCCATAGCTTGTTGGTGATAATTTATCCGGGTGCTTTTTTTGCTTTGTTTTCTTGCTTTTTGTTTTGTTTTGTTTTTTGTTCCCATTTTCTAATTTGGTATTTCGTAGTTTTACTGACAGCAGTATGAACAAGTCTTAAATCTAATTAGTAGTATTTATAATAGTAGTTTTTTAAAAAGTAGTATTTTAAAAAGTAGTCTTTTAAAAAGTAGTCTTTCAAAAGTATATTAGAAAATATATTCTTTTAAATACACGAGTCATGTAACTGGCTTCAAACGACTGCGCATTTCAAAATTTTTTTTCTTATCTAAATTTTGGCACTTGCGAACAGATGTCAAAGTTCAATTTATTTCATATTGTGTGTGTGTGTGTGTGTGTGTGTGTGTGTGTGTGTGTGTGATACACTGATCCAAAATGTTTTTACAAAATTAAAATTAAAATTAGCAAAAATAATTCTATTTAATAGTAAATCATTTCCGAAAATTTGAATAAATTTTATGGTTATTGAATTTATTTGGCTTATTTTATTAGGCGTTTTTTCGCTGAGAAATTCGTCATACAATCTTATCCTTTGTCCATCGTATTAATTTTACCTGAATTTTCTTTGGGCAGACATGATTCCTTTTAAGGTTAAACTAAATTTATTTTTTCGTTATGACTAATAAACCGAAAATTTTATCTGTGACTATCTTTGTTAACTTGTAAGTACCACTAGATACATATAAATATTACAGGGATCCGAATACATAGATATGAATAGATTGTAAAAGACATGAATTGACAGATATGAATAAAAAGGCATAGATAGACATTCATTAGTCGACTAGAACAGAGTCAAATAATTTTCAATTAGATAATAAACCTCTTTCACTGTAGATCTTCTTCTTCTATGTGATCTGTCCCTTCAGGACGTAAGCGATTATGGTTCTCCACGTCTCCCCATCCCTTGTGGCTCTTAGTATGTTTGCTCCTGTTACACCTCGCAACCCCCGTTCCGTAATCCACCTGATCAGGCCCTGCAAATATGTTATCCGCTGACTTCCTCTGTCTCTTTTTCTTTCTATCTGGCCAATCAGTATCAGGTTCTCCAAACTCTTCTTCCTCATTGCATGTCCCAGGAACTTCAGTTGTCTCTTTCTGATGCTCAGCATTAATTTACATTTTGTTGACATACTTTCCAACACCTCATCGTTGCTTGCATGCTCAGTTCACGATATCCACAGCATCCTTCTGTAGAACCACACTTCCGATGCCTCAAGTTTTGTTCGCTGTAGATAAGAGAGTGAAAAAATATTATTACTATGACTACTACTACTAAGACTAATAATAATATTATTATATCATTTTCATCATATATGATTACCAAATCTGTGGAAATACCTAAGGCAAGTCGTAACATGTTGTTATGGCTCCATTTCTTGTTTTTCTATCTCCCATAACATCCCTAGCGTTACATAGACTAATTTCTCCTTAGTGTGTGAGCTGGATTAACAAGATAGTTTTTTGTATATCTCTTAAGCTTGGGTTTCCAGGGATTCTTTCAATGAGTTGTTTTGTTCCATTTTTTTAAAATTCCAAGCGCACTACTATTACTGGTACTATTATCATCTTTCAATTTCCACATTTTTCTATTTCAATTTCTAGGTTTTTCTATTTTGATAGTTTTTCAAATTCTTTGGTTGCTATATTACAATTCGCTGGACAAGACATATCAATTAGTAGACAAGTTTGGCCTTTTTGGTTTTTGACAATATTTGCTAAAATTTTCCTAATTGTGTAGATGGCGCGATCACATAGAATAGTGACATCTTCTGTTTCTGTAACTGGTGCTGGGTGATGTTCATAACAGTGTTTGTTTACATATTTTCCAAGGTGTTTGCACTTTGTCCAATGTAAATATTGCCCCACTCTATCATGACGATTGCTGTATTCATTCAGAGCAAGTACAGAACATTTTGAGATTAGATGGACTATTGTTTTCTGGTATTTAACAGAGAACATGCCATTTGGATCCTTATTATTATGTCATTTTTCATCATATTTCGATTTCTGCTATGGTCGCACTACCAAGCAAGTCTGCGGGAAGACCTAAGGCAGGTCGTGGCGTGTTGTTATGGGTCCATTTCATGTTTTTTCTCTCTTCCTTATCATCCCTAGCATTACATAGATAATGTTTTTCTTAGTGTGTGTGCTGTACTTAATAAGACAATTTTTTGTATATCTCTTAAGCTGGAGTTTCCAGGGATTCTTTCAAAGTGTTGTATTGCTCCATATTTTTATCATTCCAAGTGCAACTACTATCACTGACACGACTCTTGTTTTCAAATTCCACATTTCTTTCTATTTCAATTTCCAGCTCTTTATATTTTGACAGTTTTTCAAATTCGTTGGTTGCTATGTTACAATCCGCTGGACAAGCCATATCAATTAATAGGCAAGTTTTTCTTCTTCTTCTTCTTCTTCTTCTTCTTCTTATTATTATTATTATTATTATTATTATTATTATTATTATTATAACGAAACTTTGAGAATAACGAGATTTAAGAAAACGAAACACAGTGTTGAACAATGTTTAACAATATGTCCACAGTATGTCTTTGAGTTATGTCTAAAAATAGCATAGAAGCATAAGAAATATGCCTTTTCTATAAATATTTTCATAGTAATATTTCTGATGAACGTTCCTCTATGGTACCTAGGCTTTATGAATTTAAACGTAGTACAAAATAATATTACAGTTTGATTGGCTGAATGTAACCGGAAGTTCTCTGCTAACAATTTCTTCTTTTGCACTTCCCACTTGTGGAAGACTCTTTCAGCTTTTTGCTTTCTAGTCAATATTTACCTTCAAGAGTTTGAATGTAATGCTAACCGTTATCTTCCGACTTCTTAATACGTGTTCTTTTTTATTTTCTCTATGTAACAATTTTTTTAATATATTTTCTCACACTCATTGAAACTTAGACTAGATGCTGAAACTATAAAAACAGAAAGTGTAGAAAGATACCTAAAAGCTATATAGGATACAAATCCTATATCATTCATCAACTAACTAAAACAGACGAAGTTAAATTGCACACCTGCAAAATCGGATCCAAACGACTAAAAACATTTTGAAAAAACCCAAATTAAAATTGTACATCCTTAAAATCGAATTCAAACGAGTGAAATCATTTTGGAAAAATCCAACTAAGAAATATTTAACAAGTCAGTGTGAAAAGCAAAATTTGGGATCCTGATTGGATTACAAATCGAAAATTCAAATATGATGTCAGTCAAACTTTTTTCACAGCTAAAGAAGAAAATGCCTCTGGGAACCGGTCACATGACCAGGTTTAACTACTTAAAGACATTCAGTGACCCGGTCAGTCCAGTCCGACATAGGAACGGTTAGTTGACGGACCTTGTAGCAATGTAACAAAAGAAATTTCACTCCACGCCACTCGGACGTAAGGGGCGTCACAGATTCATTCAACCTTTTCTTCTATTTTTTCTTTTCTTCATTTTCTCACCATGCCGCCAAAGAGAACAACAATAGAACACTCTCCCTGCATTAAATACATTTTTTTTTATTTGTTTTACCTTTTCTCTCACTGTGTTGCGGACCTACCGCAAAGAGGAAGGAATATTACTATCACAATTCGTTTACTATACACAAAGGAACATAAGACTTTATATTTTACTACTATCCGCATACGGCCCCGGGACACTTAGCTATTTACTACTATCAAACCATGTACTCTAAACTTCTGTGAATTTTCAAATACTTGCATTTCTCTTTGAACACATTTAACTACAAAACTGCATGCATTTTTTCAAAGAACATTTTTTTCTCACAAATATATTATACTGTTCAGTTAACAAAATTTCCCTGATATTTTTTGTCGTGGACCCGGTTAAAGGTCCATCATGAATAACGCAAAATCAACCAAATATGAAATAACGAATATATATTAAATACGGAAAGAATACAATAATTGGAACTTGGTTAGTAGGAACGAGAATACGAGTTAGTGTGGATTACTATGATTCGACCCTCGGTTTTAGAACTGGTACTCGTAATGGTCGTTAAGGTAGCAGTGTTCATAGACCGACTCTCGGCTGAGTTCGGGCCGCTCTGAAGGCGCTCTCCTCAGGTTACTCCCTCTCACCTCTTGTGAGGGGAGGTATAAGTCATGGTTGCAAGTGTTCATTCAGTCTGTCGGTAAGGCCGCCATGACATTTTTCTTCTTACACTTTGTCATTCTGTCAATAAATCTTTTCCTTTAATGTACACACGAAACATTTTATCTTTTCACATTTCAACATCCAAATTTCTGATATTTAAATTTTTGGGAATTCGGACGTGTTTGGCACAAGGCCAATTTACCAAGCATCACCGAGTCCCCTACAGCTACAAAGTATCAAGATATCAGAACGAAACTCAGTTTTTGGCTGTTACCAAAAGATGAGCTCGACTGTATTTAATGAAAGAAGTAGGAAAGAAACGAAAACAGAAAGAGAAAATTAAGTAGAACTAAAAACAACTCATTGAAATGAATTGAATTGTGTTCTAGAAAAAATTGTTAATGTCTTAGTGACTCTGGCAAATCCTGACAAAGCCTTCTCTCTTTCGACATTCAATTAACCAAATGCATCCTCAAAGAAAGTCAGAAACCCTAACCCTAACCCTCAAAGAAAGTCATTTTTTAAATGAATTGTATTTTACCTTCTTTAAAGATAATTTTCTTGATAAAACTTTTTGTTATTAATCGATTTAGAAATAAAATTGCATCGTACCATCTGAGGTTTTCGTTTATTGAAAGTTTTCTTGGTTGACATTATTGAATTTGTTATCTTACTCTTTATAAGCCACATATAAAGATTTTTGTGTGTTTTGAAGTTCTTTTGTAAATCATTTTTTTATACTCGTTTCACTCCCAAGCAAGAAAGTACTGCTACTGGTGCGCAGGGGGTTACAATGAGAGGAGAGGGAAGATAAAAAAAGAAATACAGGTGATGTTGTAGAAAGGCTAAGAGAGAGGCGGGAATCATGGAGATAGAAGGTAGCAATACACGTCAAAGTTAATTTTTTAGAGATTGTAGCTATCAGGGAGGCAAACATGGAGAAGGGAGTTCCACAGGCGGAAAGTGCGAGGAAAGAAACTGATGGAGTAGAATTTGTGGTTATATTTGCTTGTTTTGACGGTAAAAGGTTTGAATCAAGTTGCAAATCGAGTAAATTCATGAGGGCGGGGCACCAGGGAATAAAGCTCGTCAGGGTAGGATCCGGGAAAATGCTTGTAGAAAAGACAGAGAAAGGACACATTCCGTCGGTAAGAAAGTGGCTAAAAGGGACCAACCACATCGGGACCAATTGTCTTCTTTTTTTTTTAAACATATTTTCCCAAGCAAGGCAGTTTACTGCCACTGGTGCACATGGGGTTACATAGGAGGAAAGTTATGGGAAAGAGTGACAGGTTATAAGAAGTGGGTCAGAGAAGGATGAGAGTAAAGTGGACAGAGAAAGGAGGATGAGAGAGAGAATGCAAGTCAGTGGGAGTAGGAGATGACTGTTGAGTTTATATTTAAATTCTTGGAGATTGTAGCTGTCGGGGGAGCAAGTAAACGGAAGGGAATTCCACGGGCGGGAAGTGCGAGAAAAGAAGCTGGGGGAATAGAAGTTTGCGTTTTATTGGTTTCCCAGCAACCTAGTTGCTAATCTAATGGCTCGAGCAAATTCATGTATAAGGCGCACCAGTGAGCTACATTCATCGGAGGAGAAGGCGATGAATATATGAGATTTGGTACGTACCCAATGAAGTTCATACGGATGTGTATAACAGAGAGGATACGGAATAATATAAGTTTGTCTCCATACTCAAATATAGCACACATGTTACATAAAGTTGTCTTTTTGTTACATACAAGGGAAATATCTTCACTACCTTGCAACTAACACAAAACTGTCCATAATTCACACAGACGCGTCACTGAACAGTCATTGAAAGTCGCATGGCCGACCAAAATGCAAGGAAGAAAAGTTAACCTAACGGTGAATGTCTTTAAAGAAAGCTGTGTACAAAATGCAATAGTCATATTGTCCTATGACCTAAAATGTCGTAATTTTAGAAATAGGGATTTTAAATGTTTATTAGCACACTTTCGCCATGAAATTCATACACTGAGGGCACCAGTGAGCTAAGTTCATCGGAGCAGAAGCCGTGAAATTATTTCTAGGACACAGATATCTGTTATATATTTTTATTTCGATGTAACAAATGTTTCTTTCTCTTTCAAGCTTTACATCAGTGTTTCAAGACAGACGAACAGATGTTCAGCGTGACACTTTTTGTCCTTTAGTATTAATCGTACGAAAAATTGTTCTTAATATATAAAAATTGAGATATATTTACCTATACTGAAGCAAAATAAAACTGTAACCATCTGAATTTAATTTGCGTTTAAAATTTAACAGAATCAAATGCACTGATAGTATTGATGGATAATGATTACATATAACGCACAACCTCCAAATTAGTATATCATAACTCAATCCCCACGATTCACAAAATAAACTTCCATTCTGATGTCAATTCGGTCGGGTTTCAATCCTGGCTAAAAACAATAGAATGTCTTACCGTACTGATGAGCTGATATATATATATATATATATATATATATATATATATAGTCATCCGCAGACAGATCTGTTTCGCTGCATGACATATCTCATTCAGTAAAAATGAATTTGAGCGCTCTAGCTATTGGGCGCGTAATATGATATGCACTAAAAAGACTGCCACCTTCCACTGAAAGCCCCGTGGCCCAAGACTGACGCCAATTCGGTCGGGTTTTCGATATATATATATATATATATATATATATATATATATATATATATATATATATATATATATATATTTCTACTTCTGTTCAAGAGATGGGCGTTTCAATCTGTGACAGTAACTTTGAGCTCTATATCTTGCAGAGTGTATTTACCCAGGACGCAAAGACACAATTCTCGGGGTAATCTCATGACGTCTTCTAAATGACCGCTCTTACCCAGGTTTGATGTTTCTAGGGAAATAACACTACGTTTTCCCTAGAAACAACAAACCTGAGCCAGGGTGGTCCTTTAGGTGACTTCATTAGATACCTCGGAGGATCGTTCCTGTGTGTCTTGGATCAATACACTCTGCACGATATAGATTCTAATGTTATTTTCACAGATTGAAGCCACCATCTCTTGAACAGAAATAGAAACAGATGTTATCATTGAAAACTTCTAGGTACAATTCGATCGCACTAGGCTTACGGCCTATCACGTTGAATACACCGGTTCTCGCTCGATTACCGAAGTTAAGCAACGTTGAGCCTGGACAGTACTTAGATGGGTGACCGCTTAGGAATACCAGGTGCTGTAAGCGTTTAGCGACGGATGTGCGTTGTGGTGCAGTGGATATCGTCTCGGAAAGAGAAATCGGTGAGCCGAGTTCGAATTCCAGTTGAATATCCTGCATTCACTTAAGCACTGGTACCCTTGGGAAAGGTATTAATCCGTCCCTTCCCTCCAGTTATGGGTTAAATAACAAGGTTAGAATTTGGGAACCCTACCCTGAAAAACAAATCCCAATTAATCTCGATACTTGAAAAGAAAAATGTATTACTAGACACAAAACTTAACTTATATAAAAAACAAAAATAAATTGTTGAAAGAAAAAGGTATTACCAGCAATAAATAAATCAAATTTAGTTGGCAATAAATGACCCGCCGAGTTTGATATGCCAAAAAATCAAAACAACCAAACCAATCGATCGCACTAGTGAAACTGTGAGTTGAACCTATGACGAAATGCTGTAATAACACACCTGGCGCCGTTTGCGCTGGTCTGTAATGAGCAAGATGTGCGTTCTGTCACTATTGTCTTTAGAATGCCTTGATATTATCGATCGTCTGTACAAAGTAGCTGTCCATAAGATGGTTTATGGGGGGGGGGAGCAGAAAGTTTCCTTTGACTACAGTTTCTAAGATCAAATTATCAACGAGACGTCATATAAATGTGCAGTAATTCCCTAAAATGAATGTCCAGTCTCTAGAAAGCCGATTATTCTCAAATGCTTTTAATTGAACAAAACCACCATGCTCTAATGACCTGACATTAGATTCACTGGACTCTCACAACAATGAATTTTATCGCAGCATGTGCTATTGCAGAAAGCTCACTCATAGACGTAGGTTTCGTCAGAGCCATAAGCTGAGTTTAACTTCATTGTTATGTGAGACCTCAGTGCGCGCATATTTTTTTCTTCTTTTGTTAACATTATTCGCAGCAATATTTTATTTAGCCATTTCACCCTAAGCAAAGCAGTAAAGCCACTAAGACATAGCATTCTTACTAAGTGCGAAACAATAAGTCAAAAATGGAAACGCTATTAAGGAACAAAAAATAAAAGAACAGGAATCACGAGGAAAGTAGATAACAATTGACATTGCATGTACATTTGGAAGATCAAAGCTGACAGGATCGTATGGAGCAGGAAGAGATTTCCACGAGTGGGAAATACGAGAGAAGAAAATCTTGGCTAAGAATTGGCAATTACCTTTAGCGAATTCAAATATATATTGATGAGATCTTGTTAAAAGTCTAGTACTGCGCGTTCATAAACTGGTACCATAGCGAAAAGTTCATCCGAATAATTACTATGAATGTATATATAGAAGAGACACAGGAATAAACATTAAGGTGGTGGAAAAGAGATTGAAGCAGAGATGTCAGGTTAGGACCAGTAATATTGCGGATTCTTTTTTTAATATTATCGTGAATCTGTGAATATATGACGAATGTTACTCTATTAGATATGGAAGATAGATCATGGAAAGAAGATTGTCTAGCACAACGAAGAGAATCAACATTCTTAGCAGCAGAAATAAAAAAGATTTATCAAAACGTCTCAACTTCATGTCACTAAAGAAAAGCAGAAAGTTATCCCTTAGATGATTAATAGTGAAAAGTTTCGTAACAGAAGCGTTAAAATTAACAAGTCATTTTTTTTGCTCCAGTTCATAGCAGATTTTAGGTTTTTTTAAAATTCAGCTGCCTATTTGATCTTATCAAACCAAGCACACTTACTATTGAGGCACGAATACATAGTTACATAGATACCGACATGAGATACCAAGTTGAGAATTGATGGAAGGGTGATCACTAATAAAAAGTACGAACAAATTAGATCCAAGAGAGAGTAGATGTTAATAATATAACTTATCTAAACTTATACATAATAAGTGTAATATTATCTAAACTTATACATAGCGGGTGTTCTTAGCTAGGTTTTGTGTCAAGGTTCCCCACGATAAATACCAAAAATCGATAATCGAAAAAATCGGGTTATAGAAGGAGTGGTCCGATTTTAATCAAATTTGATACACTCATTTGATACTTTTATTTTAGTTTTTGCTTCGGGTTTGGATCTAAGTAGGTATAATAGTAGTTCTTAGTCTCAGCCATGATACCATTTACTCAGAGGACTTATTTAGCCTTCAAAATTCAGTTTACGACGAAAAACTTATTTGATATCGATACCAGGAAATCAAAATTTGACATACATCCATTCATTTTTCTTTCAGTCTACGGTTTTGCTTTAACTAGAAACAATTATTGCTTTTTAGTCTTTCGTGCCAATGTCCAAAGAGTCTGAGCTGCATGCCCATTTTTCTAATTGTCCTTTAGTTTAAACAGGTACTATTATTATAAGTTATCTCGATGGTCTTAGATGAAGCATCGTCACTAATTAGTAATTTTCATTAGTATTCTTTTAATCATAATATACGTTATTTGTTTACAATCGTACATTTTTATCATGGCAATTTAGTCAGTCAGTTGAGTGCCATACGTGATACATGCTTAGGCGATCATGTCTCGAAAGAGACATGACTGTCTGGGCAGAAGATTATCCCGCAGTAGGTTGCCATTAGATTTTGCGGTAGACTGGTTGCCAGCCAAAGCTATAGAACCCAATCTATCTTATTATTTAAACCATAACTGTAGAGAAAAGCCGGATTAATACCTTTCCCAAGGGTACTTGCGCGTAAGTGAATGCAAGGAATTCAACTGGAATTCGAACTCGGCTCCCCGATTTGTCGTTCCGTGTCAATATCCACTGCACCACAACGCACATCATTGTTTTAATGATTGATAAAGTATGAACAAGATAGATAGATAGATAGATAGATAGATAGATAGATAGATAGATAGATAAAAACAAAACAAACATAGATCGATAGATAGATAGATAGATAGATAGATAGATAGATAAAAACAAAACATAGATAGATAGATAGATAGATAGATAGATAGATAGATAGATAGATAGATAAAAACAAATAAACATAGATAGATAGATAGATAGATAGATAGATAGATAGATAGATAGATAGATAGATATGACATTTAGAGCAATACTATATATTATTTTGTATAAGGATATAGCATGTATGTTACTTTCTATTGTGTGTATATGTATCTTTATCAGAGTAAAAATCACAGGATCATATACGCAGGAGGTAAAAATAATGAACAGGGATTCTGCTTCATAATGTAGTGAGGCTTGAAGTATAGCGTTCTAGGATACTGCAAGTTATCCTAAAGTGTTCTTGTGATCAAACCGCAAGGAAACTTCTTCAACATAGCGATTATAGTAGTGTATGCACCGACAATGCGAAGCATTGAGAAAGAAACAGAATCTTTCTACTTCACACTGGACACCTCTAAGGCTCAGTAATTTGAAATACCCTGCGAGACCTGAATGTTAAAGTAGACAAAGAGAAGGGAAGCTGCAACAGTTGGCAAATTCGGAGTAGCAAACTGCAATCAGCGAGGAGAAAAATGGATCCAATTGTGCACGGTGAATGATTAGATAATAGCCATCATCTTGTTTCAAGAATACCCAGGGCGATTATGGACATGGAAAAACCAAAGGTGTTTCTCGAAAAACTAATTTGACTATAGAACTATATACAGGATATCCAGGAATGCATTTGTTCGTTGTAAAACTGATCTAAGTGCGAAATGTGGAAGCGACCACCTCTGAGGTATTTGTAAACTAAGGATAAAACTTCAGAAATTGAAGAAGCCTAGTGCAGAGCGCAAACTGCAATACAACAGACTTGTGAACGATCTCAAACTGGAG